>SNQJ01S0064082.1:33822-47326 GCA_010110895.2 Picea sitchensis | reverse complement strand
GATATTCAAGTATTACAATATTTTCAATAAAATAAAAGAGAATTATTTTTATTATATAAATTATCATTAATATAATATTAAAATATATTACCTATGATATAATAAAATTTTATAGTTTACATGTTGAAAGTAAATATTGACAATTATATGGAAATGTAATTGTAATCGGATTCACCAACTTAGGACTATGGAAGAGTTGAGAAAATAAGAAAAAAATCTAAGTATTTTGAAAAAAAATGTAGTTGAATGATACCTTTATGTAATGGAAAAGGATAAGTCTTCATAATGATAGGCATTTGTGAGGTTACAAAATTATAAATGAGAAGTTGTCATAAATGTAACAACAATGCCTTTAGTTATAACTATATTTATATTTTATGTTTTAATAAGTTTAGTTATAACTAAATTTATATTTATATTTCATGTTTTTATTTTATTATTAAGAAATAAATAAAGTTATTTTGTATTTTTATTTTCTTTTAGAAATTAAAAAATATATTATTAAATTAAATATATTTAATATTTATGTATTTTGAAATTTCATTTATAATGAGAATAATTTTTACATAAAATTATTATTTCATATTAAATATTGAACTCTAAAATTTTTTAATAACTTATAATTATTTTTAATTATTTTTTAATATATTATAAATTTAGACAATTTTAGTATATCATAATTTTTTGTTATATAAAAAGTCAAAAAAGAAAGGATGGTGTCTCCTAGTACAACTCCACATTGACTTAATGAAAATAAAGAATTTGTAAAATATGGACTGCAATATTGCTTTGCTTTTAATGAAAATAAAAAAATTGTAAAATCTGGACTGCAATATTGCTTTGCTTTTGTTGAAAAATCAAACGATAGTGTAAAAGTAATATTTGAAATTTAAGAGACAGCTTGTAAGCAAGGAGTCTGAGGGAAGATTTGGCCACAGGGGGCAGCCTTGTGGCCAAGTCGTGGGCACGCCCACGGCTTGGCCATAGGGGCCAAGAAATTAAATTTTAATTATAAATTGAAAATTAAAATTAAAATTTAACAATACATAATAAAAATTAAAATTAAAACTAAATACTACAGGTTAGAGAAATACATGGAGCTCGACGTGCCAATGCTCACAAACGCCAACATGACCTCTGCACTCACAGACCTCACGCTCACAGACGCTCAGAAACGCCCGCCTACATGACCTGTGCCATCACGACCTCTGCACTCAGAAACGCTCAGAAACGCCAACAAACTCCAACAAAGTTCGAAAACATTACAAAATTGATGTGTGGTTGATATATAAATCATCTTTCAGCTGAAAGATAGTTCAGTCGAACAATCTTTCAGCCGAAAACATAATGTCAAATGGAAAATATCCGTCCAACTAAATTTTTACACGCAAATCGAGGGTGTCGTTACTGCACTGTTCGATTTGACGTTTCACTTTTCAGGTGAAAGCAATAACTTTCGGCCGAAAAATAATATTAGTTCGATCGAAAAAATGTTTTTCAGAATTTTGGAGATCTTATTGTCATGAAATTGTTACCCACCTCCGTGATTTCACCCATAACAAATTTTGAAGGAAATCAACTTCCAGATGGGAAAACAATAGTCAAAGAAAAAAGTAGTTGATCCACAATTTAAGAAGGAAAATGACTGTAAAGAATTAGACTAAGGTTGTGTTTCTATTATTAAATAACTAGAATTTCATCAGTGGTTGGATGGGTTGGAACAAGCACATGTGGAGAGAGAGACTCTGAAAATTCTTCCAGTCTTCCTATAGAGGGGTGGAATCAAGGGATGCACCTGTCGACATCAGTATTCACCTAGTGTGATTGCCAAGAAAATTTTCCAAATCTCGAATTAATTTAATAGTTTTAAACGTTGGATATAAAATATTAAATACTAATTCATCATCAACAATTTAAGAACTAGTGCATTGAAACAAGATAAGTAGCACAGGCTTCCTATTCTTTCAAAAATTCACTGACTGAACTGTTGAAAATCTCCATGTTAACTCATCTCTTAACCATAATTTTCTCCAATCATGAACCCACAACCCATCACGTGTTTTGTTGAACAGTAGTCACTCAACACTAACTTATTCTAACTACAGGCTAGCTCTTGAATAAGTAACAATTCATGCCTAGCTTCAATTCTATTCAATTTGGTATGATAGTTCAAATCCCTACAGATGGAGAGTAATTATAGATTAATCCTCTTTTTTTTTCATTATTACAAATTAAATAAAAGATTTCGGGAATAATATCTCAAGCATGAGCCAATATATTTAAATAACACTTATATTTTATTAAACACGCAACAATAAATTGATACGATCATTGTCTCTGCAATATGAGTAATACAGTATAAAACCAGTAATCTATTGCCAGACATATGATACGCATACATTCATTTGTTTCTTATGTGCATTCTAAACAAAGTTTAAAAAATAAAAACAATTAACCTAATACTATCAACTTCATTTACTTGATAGAATCTAGGCGAATTACGCCATAATTGAATAATAATATCGAGTCCATTTATGTCATCTAAGCGACCAATGTTACCACTCTATGTAATTATATTTTCAGAAATCACATGTAACATTTAACCAACAATACACAGTTACTTTCTTGGGAACTTCAAGACTAGTTGAATTCTTATTTCGAAATTTAATTATGTTTATATCAATATTCTGTCTGAAGTTCAAAATACAAATACAACATATGTACGAACTTAATTTCATTTAAAATGTAGTAATCATACATTGACCTTTATCGAATTTATAAATTACAAGATGTAAATACCATGACCAAGAATGCAAATTGTAGATGTTGATCTTCAACCCGTGTCCTTGCAAAAACCTTTCCTTCACCTTGCTTGCAATCCAAACTTCACCAGTACCTCTCAGCCAATGCTATGGGTACTCTTTTTCCCCCTTATCCCCTTGAGCTGCAAAGAGGCCACACAAAAAACCATAAACAATAACACCAAAACTTTTCTCTCAAGGAAGAGCTTCCACTCTCTTCAAGCTTTGGAACCCAACTCTCACAAGTAAAACTTGGTCAAGAAAAATTCTGGAAGCATAACAGTACTAAGAAAAGTGAGATCCTTTTTACCTCTCCTCCATTTCTTTTATAGAATTATTTCCCATGACACTTGTCCCCTTGCACAACTAATTCATTTTTAATAATTAAATTAAATGATTATTCACCCAACAAATGTGTCACACTCTCCCAAGTTTGCACATGTAATTCCTTTATTTATTTTATTTAAAAGCCAATTTCCCTCGCATTGCCCAATGTGTTCCTATTTTTTCTCTTAGACGTCTCTTAGTTCCCAAAATTCCCATTTAATGAGTGTCCCCTAATTAGATCTTAGTTTGAGTTGGTTTATGTGTCTTCTTTTAGTTAGACTTAGTGGTAGATTGATTCAAGATACCATTCTATGTGTACACCTATTCTCTCATGTTTTAATTTATTTTCATTTTAAAAATCCCTTTTATTATTTCCATGCACACATGTGCATTTACTCAACCTTAAATTCATTTTCCCTCTTTTCATAAAGTTTATTAATTCCCAACTCTCTTGTTCTTATTTAATTTTTAATTTAGTCACTTTTAATCTTAGACTTGTACTTGAACTTAGGCTTGACTAGGCTTAGACTCTTGTTATATTTCTAAATTTATAATAAAAGATTAATTGATACTTTGTTCTAACAAGGTTTAAACATTTCATTAATTTTCTAGGCCACCTAGATTTATTGACTCGCAAATAATTACGCGACATGCCCTTCAAGACACACCTTCGTGTTCCAAGGGTGCCAATCACCTTTGACTGGTTTTGGAAGTTTGTCCAACTCTTGGAGCCAACACTCCATTCGATCGACCTTGTGAGAGAATAAAGGCTTAAAAGGATTAAGGATTATGCCTTATTGTGTGCCCCTTAGAATTCTTCGTGAGTGATTGTCTTAGTTTTCCCTCACGGCATCGTGGGCCTCTCGAACTAGGTAATCATTAACCTACAGTTCAGGTCAAGCCATGAGTGCTAGTAGGTTGTGATTGGAAGATTGCCACACATCCCCCTAAAATGTTTGTTTTTCGTAAATGACCCCTTTACTCCTTATGTGATTCGGATTAGCAAGCATCGTCAAGCCTACATCCACTGACAAAAATAGTGTCAATATTCCATATACATAAATCATATTGTAATCAATCATATATCACATGTGCGTAAAATGAAATACTCAAACAAAATAAAATCCACTCCCTAACTCAATCTGTAGTCCAAGGAAGTCCATTGATGTCACCAACATCCATAACATGTTATGTGTCATGCACACTCAAGTTAATTCATCAATAATATCTTTCAATACATATACATCTAAAATTAACATATAAACCCAACGCATCATGATCATCCTATATAACTCATAATCAAAACATAATCACACGTACCATAACCGGATCACTTGCTCACAAGTGTCCTCAAAGAATAAGTCAATAAATGTGTGATCAATGAAACATGATGTTACAAAAACCTTAAGATTCTTTATGGCTTATGTTTTGAATCCCTTAGGGTATAATATGATGTCTAGATATGTGTGAAAATAAGAGTAAATTGATTATGGATATAGTTTGCTTGTGACATCCACTTGCAAACAATAAATAAACCAGATAGATATCCGTGTTAGTACCAACCCTAAAAGATATTCAACGAAGATTAATATTTGAAGCTCAAGAAATAAAAAATAAAAAAATTGATGGGAATTTTTTAAGGGGTTTTGAATGAGGAACAAATGGAAGGAGGGCCTACCATTGGGCCATGGGGTCTATCTATTTTGAAGATGTATTGGATAAATAATGTTAGTGTTTTCCCTCACCTATGGTTGGGGGAAAACACTAATATAGAGATGGATCGAATTATTATATCAAGGGGGTTGAATCATGAGTACCACTAAGGACTAATCTTATGAAAAGACTTTATAAGTAAATTGCAAAGTAACTAGAAAAAACTTACTTAGTCTTCTTCCCAAATATCTTCCAAATAAGCTTCAAAAAGTTCCTGAAAAATAAGGACATAGAGCAGAATCCTATCTCATTCACTTATCTTTCTCTGCATGAGACTTTCTCCACAACAAACTGTAACCTAATCAATTTCTTCAATGAACAAATAACACACCCAAGAAAAAGATAAATATATAGACAATAGAAAAAACTCCTTCTTTACTCTCCAATATTCCAAATCCCCTTTACAAATGAGAATCCTTCCCCTTTTATAAATGAATAGGATGTCCTAAACATTTACAAAAACCATGGGTAAAATCATTGAACCATGAGAACATTAATATTTTAAATGTTCTCTTACAATAAAATCATGATTTTTCCATTTGATAAGGTCAAATCATAATAAATTAATTCTCCAAGTAGTTAACCCTCCTCTGAAAGGGTAAAAAATAGTCAAATGCTCCAAATAATTGGCTTTATTGATGAATTAAATCACATGTCAAATCAAAATTTTCCCTTCCACTTAAGTTATGAATTATGCATGTGCTCAGCTAGGAAAGGGGGTGCTCCATGTTCCCAAAGAGTCCAATGTTACTCCAATGTGTAATATTTACCTAGAATGATGGGGCTAGCCCGTTAAAAAACCACTAATTCATAGTTCCAAGTGACAAATTTCCTAGTAAGCATAACATTTTAATTTAATTTTGATTATTTCCTAAGTTTTACCTAGGGAAACATTGTTAATAGTTTTAAATAAGCCCGCTCCTAAGGAAAACCCACATTTCCTAAGTTCTTTTAGGTGGAGGATAGGCAATTAGTGAGATTAGTGTTGAAATGGAAAGGGGGAATGTTCATGTGATGATCCTCAAAGTCCTATACATGCATAGGTCAATCATTTGTCTCTTTTGTGCCTCGAGCTTTATTTTTTCTAGGTATTTTTTTACAGTAGCATTCTAGAGAGAACCTTTACTACTTCGGTCTGCACACACTTCTCCTTTCTTTTATTTGATTTTTTATAAGTCCTTTCTTGCTTTAGATAGACATTTTTATATTAGGACTTTGAAGAGGGAGACCATAGTGAAGTAGTTTAAACTTTATTTTCTTTCTTTGACTTTACTCTTCACCTCTTTAGCCTTTGTGGCTTTGTTTGATTTAGGATTTTTTGATTTCGACCTTTCCTTTGACCTTTGAATAGTCACACATGAAAGGATGCAACTATTTTTTAATGTGGATGGATATTAGTGACAGTTATGGAAATGGAAAGTGCATAGTGTGATTAGGATATGGATTGTGCTACCCAATCTAAACACCTAGTACTATGAATCATATTAGAAGAGGGAATACTTCTAACCATAAATATGTTCCCCATGGCAATACAATGCAACTGAGAAAACTTTATCTCTTATGACATATTAGTCAATCGTCGTAAGGTAACCAAACTTCATGACATGCCAAAGGGTTATATCATCATGTCTAAACAAATATTACACATGAAGTATCTATGGAGTCACTTGGGCCACCAAGGCATATCTAAGCATCTGAAGTAAGCACATCATAGTTCATCGATCGACATCAACTCTCAATTGGAGAATAGAAAGGATTGAGTCTAGAACTGGTCAAAGATTAATGAAATACAGTGCAAGCATGTAAAGGATATCATTGTAAGGGTATCCAAAGGTTGCTACCCTTGAGAGTGTGGCAACCCCTACACAACATTCAACAAATGTGTAATTGAATGCTTGAAACATGTTAACATTTTTTTAAGAAGTACAATTATAGTAAAATATCGAATAGAAACTTTATGTTGATCACATTTTTGTAAATCCTTCTCAAGTATATGTAATTCCTTCTCAAGTTGCCTCGACTAAGAGGTTTTTTCGAGAGAGAGAGAGCATCTTAAACATTGCAACAAGTTGACATTATAACACATAATAAAAGTATTCACACAAAATATTAATATGATAAATCCTAATCATTTTCAACTGACACCAGTTTAGATATTGTAACATAAATGTGAAATGATGATAAAGAAGCAATAACCATAATTTAATTATTTTTTTATGAAAACACTTTTGTTTATGTAAATACCCCCAGGTTAATCCCTGGTGTAATTGTAAACGTATGTTTATAAGCTGGTGAGCCAGGATTTTATAGGCTAGAGTACCTATGTGATTATTAGGCTGAAGAGCCTGGATTTCTAAAAGGTCATCATGGCTATATTTTAATTTGTAATCATACTCACATTATTAATAAAATACATCGCATTTGCAGAACGACCAAACAAAAAGAGATGGTGGGATAAAATCCAACATAAATGGAAAAGGGGATTAAGACTTTAGGGAAAAGGCTAATCTAAGGGGGCTTAAGCCAAAAGGAATATTATATTAATATTATGAAAGTTTAAAGTATGGATATAACTTGATATATCCTAAGTTTATAAAGGAGGGACAAGGGGGAGTTCCCTTGAGTGCATTGTGTCATAAAGGGCATATGAAAATATATTGGGGGATTTAGTACATTTCCCCATCATTCATTAATCATTAGAGGGGATTATTCCATCATCCATACCTGATTGCAATCTCTTATACTTGGGGAAAAACCTCGGAATTGAAGAGGTGGGTTGCCATGCCCGTGTTGTTGTGAAGAGGCGGTTTGTTAGTCACGTGTTGTTGTCGAAGAGGCGGATTGTCATGCTCGTGAGTTGTTATCTATGGGTGAGAAACTACTGGGAATTTTTCCCTATTGCAATGGGAAGTAGCTACAGGGATCTGAGACTTCCTTTTTGACTTGTTGTTGAAGCCTCAGAAGGGAAGTGGGGCAGTCGAAGGACTACATTGAACTGAGAAGGGGAACACATCCTGGGGTGTGTTGGGATCCGATCCTAACCTGTCTCCATGGGTCATTAGTTAGTACGATATGTTTTCTATGTAATAAAGGCCTACATTAGTTAATAAGGCCTCATAAATAATGGAGAATAAATCAATGTAAGAAGACATAATAGAAGCTTCCACTTATAAGAAGATCTTCCTCTAGAAGTTTCCTTAGAAGGTAGAATTAGTATGGATAAGAGTAGGAGGTATTGGATATTTTTGTCTTGGAGATTATTGTAATAGATCTTTGCTCTCCTGGAGTTTTCTCCCTCGAAGAGGAAAGTGAACATTGATATCATTAATAAAGGTGCTCTTTCTGGTGTTATTCTAGTATTATTCTGAATATATCATTGTTGTTCTTCCATTGCTTGCTAAATATTTTTGTTCTCCATATTATATTACATCTGGAATATTGCAATTGGTATCAAAGCTCTTTCTCGAGCAAGACTTGTGGGGTAATTTCTTTTTCAGGGTAGAGACATATTTCGGCATCTTTCAGCTATAGATATATGTCGTTACATGCATAAACCTATGGTTGAGGATTAATACACGCAGGGAATACAAGTGGTTCTTAAGAAGACATATGTTGGCCACCCTTGTAACCCTTGTCAGTACCCCTTTGAGTGGTAGTGCATCAAACAACACCTGTATATGGATCATCCTAGGCATCTTGAAGCCCTTCGTAGATAAACCAATTGGTCGTATGACTGTTATAGTGTCACAAAGAACAACACTCAAGAAGAGACTCTCTAGTACCTAGGTAGTCAGATAGTACAGCTAAGGGTACAGTCTATCCTCCTTAGTTGGTTCCCTGAGATATGGGGTCAAGTACTACTGTTGGACGTTGCATGTATATAAGAGAAATATAGCACATGAAAAACCCTTGATTGTAGACACCCTACAAAACCTAACCCTTAGGATGACAACAATTGATCTATTGCACTGCAAATTGGCTCCTGTCAAATATTTTCACTTCATAAACACTCCATGCCGTCATTTTGTATTATTTAGAATTTGGGAATTTTTCCACTACAGAAGTATTCATGGTGGAGTATAACTCTTTAGGAGTTAGAAAAACAATTATGGGACCTGTCAGCACCCTTATTTGTAACCTATTCCATTGCTCTCCTCTCTTCATTCTAACCATAGTCGTACCCTTCACTTTTAATCCTTTTTGTTTTCTCCACAATCCCTCCCCTTTCTGAGACACCCATATTTAACGCATATCCCATTGGACTCCTCTTTTTTCCTTATCACCTTGGTACATATCACTTTTTGTGGTATCAATTTTCATCCCGACACATCATCTACTACCGAAGCCGCTATCATTCCAGCGACCTAAGCTCATACCCAAAAATACTGGGAGACTAGGATGTGTAGCTTAGAAACGCAAATGGAATCCATCCTCGCTACCATACAAGAAACAATCAACGACTCCCTCCCTGCATCAATCCAAGTAGCCATCCATGAAGCCATGCAACCATTCACAAAAGGTAAGCAAGTAGATCCCATTGCAGAGGACCCTCAACATTCCCATTATGAGCATACTCATTCCTCCCACTCCCCTTGGGGTTATCCACACTCTTGGAATAAGGTGCCCAAAGTTGACATGCATAAATTTGATGGATCTAACCCAGCAGCGTGAGTTTCTTAAATGGAACAATACTTCTCCCTCCATAATATTTGGGATGATTAGACCAAACTCCATGTAGGGATTTTGTACCTGGATCAAGAATCATGGCAGTGGAATAAGAAATGTTATCCAGGAATACCCACTTGGAACATGTTCACTAAAGAAGTTTTTGTCTGTTTTGATAGGGAATCACATTTTTTGGGTAGACTCACCAAGTTGTGACAAACTAGATCAGTCACATATTTCATCATGGAATTTGAACGGATGGCTATCAGGACTGAGGGCTTATCTAATGCATTTTACCTTGAATGTTTTATCAATGGCTTAAAGGAATCCATCTGGGCTCATGTGAGCATGCATCATCCTACTACCTAGTTGCAGAAATTTCAATTAGCAAAGGAAGCAGAGGCCATCCTTCAGGCCCCACTCATGAATGCTCCAGTTCTTGCCCATCCTTTCCCTGGGGCTCACCCACCTATGACACAAACATTGAAGGTCCAAAAGGTATCTCCAATCGAAATGGAAGAATGTCACAAGCAAGGAATTTGCTACTATTGTGATGAAAATTACTCACCATGGCATATATGTAGAGAGAAAAAATTCTTCCAGATTGATGCATCTTCTTCCTCTCCTTCTGAAGACATACCATTATATGAGGCTCCTGAACCAGATGAAGCTCCACCAAGTCATCACGTCGAAGCTCCAGATGTAACCCGTATGGAACCAAAGGAACCCATCATATCACTTCATGCACTCTCAAGTATTTCATCCCCACGGACATTGAAGATCAAGGACTACATCGAACATCGGTCAGTGGTGGTGTTGATTGATAGTGGTAGCACCCATACTTTTATTCATCGCGGGCTTTCTGATGAGATCCATTGTGTTTTCCTCCTTATTTATAATTTTCAAATCCTCATCGCTAATGGTGGTACTATGAAGTGTGAGGGCGGTTGTGAGAATGTCAAACTCCAAATGGGTGATTATACTCTGAAAACCCACATGTTCTCTATTTCCATGGGTGGTTGTGATATTGTATTAGGAGTGGAATGGATTCACACTCTGGGGCCAATCACAATGGATTATCAAGAATTATATATGAGCTTCACCCAAGATGCTCACCCCTATGCCCTCTGAGGTGTTCAAGCAGGCTCTCCTCAAATCCTCATCTCTCACAAGATGGAAAAATTGTTGAAGAAAGGCCACCATGGTGTGATTTCTCAATTTAATGTCATCTAGGTCACTGAACAAGCCTCTTGAGTAGTTCCTCCTAGCATGCAACTCATCTTGGACAAGTACCCCAAGGTCTTCGAGGTTCCCACAACCTTATCTCCCTCTAGGGATGACCATGATCATAACATTCCTCTCCTTCTGGGAAATCAACCCCCCAATGTACATCCCTACAGATATCCATTTTCTCAGAAAAATGAAATAGAAAATATGGTACAAGAATTACTGGATGCGGGGGTAATTTTCCCCAGTACCAACCCATACTCTTCACCAGTGTTGATGGTCTTAAATAAAGAAGGTACTTGGCGCATGTGCCCTGATTTTAAGCCCTGAATAAACTAACCATCAAAGATAAGTTTCACATTCATGTCATTGATGATTTGTTGGATGAACTCCAAGGTGCCTATCTATTCACCAAATTGGACCTTTTCTCTAGATATCACCAAATCCATATGAAGTAGGCAGATATTCCAAAGACTTCTTTCAAAACTCATGAACGACATTATGAATTCTTGGTCATGCCTTTTGTCCTTTGCAATGCCCCATCCACCTTCCAAAGTCTCATGAAAAAATTATTGAAACCTTACCTTCAGAAGTTTTTCATGGTTTTCTTTGATGACATCTTCATTTACAGTCACACTTGGGATAGCCACCTTCTTCATGTGGAAAAATTCCTTCACTTGATGCAGGAAAACCAATTGTTTTTCAAAAAGACAAAATGTTCATTTGGAGCCAATAAAGTTTACTTGGGACACATTGTCAGTCGAGAAGGGGTAAAAGTGAACCCCAAAAATATACAAGCTATGAAGGAGTGGTCGCGACCCAAGACCTTAAAACACCTAAGGGGTTTCCTTAGTCTCACGGGATATTATAGTAAATTTGTCCACCATTATGGAAAAATTGCTAATCCATTGACTGACCTTCTTAAGAAGAATGCATTTCATTGGACACATGTTAATGAGCAAGCCTTCACAGAATTAAAGAGGGCCATGTGCACTACTCATTTCCTAGCAATTCCTGACTTCAAAAAAACATTTGTGGTGGAATCAGATGCTTTTGGCACTGATATAGGTGCAGCTCTCACACAATATGGGTGCCCTTTGGCCTTTACTAGCCAAGCATTGAGTGGTCACAATATGGGCAGATCTACGTATGAAAACAAAATGATGGCCATTCTCGATGTGGTGCACACATGGCAGCCATATCTCTTGGGACATCGTTTTCAGATCAAAAAACATCACCATAGTCTGAAATAATTTTTGGAGCAACAACTATCCTCCCCAGAACAAAATAAGTGGCTCACCAAAATGTTGGGTTATGATTATGAAATAATATACAAAAAGGGAAAATATAATATATTAGTTGATGCATTATCATGCCAACATGAGGAATATGACTCCCTCTTTTCCTTATCCTTACTAGTCCCTGATTGGATTGACGAAGTACACCAAGAGTGGTTCACAAAACCAACTCTCTCCAAGTTAATTAATTGCCTTCAGGAGGACCCTAATCCTCCCATCAACTACACTTGGCAAGACAATATTCTCAGATATAAGGATCTCTTGGGTCTCTCACCATCTTCAACACTCAAGTCGAGGATCTTAAATGAGTTGCACTCATCAACTATTGTGGGTCACTCAGGTTTCCAAAAGATATATGCTCATGTTCGTCGTTCCTTTTTTGGGCAGGCATGAAGATGGATATCCTTCACTTTGTCACAGAATGTGAGGTGTGCCAACGTAATAAAGGTGAAACTATCAAGTCTCCAGGTGCCCTAAAACCCCTACCCATTCCAGCTTCTATGTGGAGAGAAATCTCCATGGATTTTATAGTGGGACTTCCTAAAGTTGGGAGCAAGTTCGTCATCATGGTGGTGGTTGATCGCCTCTCCAAGTATGCTCATTTTTTTTCCTTACCCCACCATTTCACACAGGCACTAGTAGCACACGTTTTCCTTGATCGTATTTCCAAGTTACATGGCATGCCCACCTCTATTGTATCTGATCATTACCACACTTTCACAATCACATTTTGGAAAGAGCTATTTAAATTGCAGGGCACCCAGCTGAACATGAGCACAACCTATCACCCCCAGTTTGACGGTCAAACGGAAGTGGTCAACATTTTTTTGGAAACCTACTTGCGGAGTTTTGCTTCGAACAAACAACACCAGTGGGTACAATGGCTCCCCTTGAAAGAATGGTGGTACAATACTTCATATCATACAGCCACTAAAATGACCCCATATGAAGCAATGTATGGCCAACACCAACCTACAATCACTAATTATCTTCCAAGAACATCAAAGGTCAAATCTATTAATATAATGCTACAAGTTCACACAACCACCCTCACAACTCTGAAGGATGATCTCCACATGTCCCAAAATCGCATGAAACAACAGGTGGACCAACATCGTTCAGAAAGGGTTTTTCAGGAAGATGATCACGTGTTTCTTCGGCTTCAACCTTACAAGCAAACATCTCTCAAATCCCAGGGACATAACTGTAAATTCTAACCTTGTACAATATCTACTGCNCCTGGAAACCCAAATCGGGAAAACCAACATATATTATATTGATACATTGTGTTACATTGTTTACAATACAATATACATATAGGAGCCAGCGGCATCCAAAACCCTAACCCAATCACCTGGATTAGTCCAAAACCCTAATTCCTTAACCAGAAATAGAAAACCATCGGCAAAAAACCATGTGCCGAAAAAACCACCTAGATATCATGTGGTCCCGGAAATATGTCGTCCCGGTGCG
>SNQJ01S0064082.1:6452-29598 GCA_010110895.2 Picea sitchensis | reverse complement strand
TATATTATATTCATACATTGTGTTACATTGTTTACAATACAATATACATATAGGAGCCAGCGGCATCCAAAACCCTAACCCAATGACTTGGATTAGTCCAAAACCCTAATTCCTTAACCGAAAATAGAAAACCATCGGCAAAACACCATGTGCCAAAAAAACCACCTAGATATCATGTGGTCCCGGAAATATGTCGTCCCGGTAATATGTCGTCCCGGAAATATGTCGTCCCAGTGCGAAAAAAAATTTTGGGGGCGCTGCCCCCTCACCCCCCCTCTAACCCCCCTGCGCGCCCGGCGCAGACGCTCAGACACTACTACTCGTGCAAAGAATATAACACATACCCAACAATAACAAGTTGGCACCCAAGTTTTATGGGCCCTACCAGATCATTAAGCGTATTGGTTCAATGGCCTACAAATTGGCCCTTCTTGTTACTTCCAAAATCCATCCAGTGTTCCATGTTTCCTGTCTGAAGAAAGTGGTGCGAAAAAATTACATGGTCCAGACCATCCTTTTGGAATTAGATGAAGACGACTCCCTTTGGCTCCAACCAGAAGAATTCTTCAATCACTGTGAACGTCAACTGCATGGAAGAACTATCAAGGAAATGTTGATCCATTGAAAGGACACATCACCAGAGGATGCAACCTGGGAACAAATGGCCATACTCTAGCAGTTTCCTCACCTACAACCTTAAGGAAAAGGTTGCATTTGAAGGGGGAGGGCATGTTATGATCTGATCCTAACCCCTCTCCATGGTTCATTAGTTAGTAGGATATGTTTTCTGTGTAATAAAGGTCGACATTAGTTAATAAGGCCTAATAAATAAAAGAGAACAAGTCAATGTAAGAAGACTTAATAGAATCTTTCGCTTCTAGGAAGGTCTTCCTCTAGAAGTTTCTTTAGAAGGTAAAATTAGTATAAATAAGAGTAGGAGGAATTATATATTTTTGTCTTGGAGATTATTGTAATAGAGCTTTGCTCTGCTAGAGGTTTCCCCCTAGAAGAGACAAGTGAATATTGCTATCGTTAATAAAGGTGTTCGTTCTGGTGTTATTATGGTATTGTTCTAGATATATCATTGGTGGTTTTCCATTGCTTGCTAAATATTTATGTTTTGCATATTATATTGCATCTGGAGTATTGCAAGGTGTGTAACACCCCGGTTTTAATCCGTGTGAAGTATAATGTATTATGTAATTGTGACTTAGGTTGGTGAGTCAGTGAATTTGAAAAGGGGTTAGAGTGCCTAGGAAATCTAATACAACTATATACATTAATAAAAAAATGCATTGTTGGTTGCAAGATGGACATTGACAAAAGAGAGAGGGGGCTATGATTCCACTAGAGGGGGGGCTTAAGGGGATAAGTCTTTTTATTATATTTCATTTAGCCATAATTGATTTTATGGAAAAAAAAGTGGTTACATGATCTTCTTGGCAGGAAGTCCATGTGGTTCTTGTTTTCATGTAATTATATAAACATCCTGTGTGGGATGTTTTGGGAGTTCACTGGTTCTTATTCATTCATTGTAACACCCTTCTCACTCTTTCATTTTTTGGTGCTTCATTCTTGCTAATTCGTGTGGTCTTGGCCTTAGCATGGAAATGAATGGTTGGAAGAGGAGAGTCATTGCTAGATGGATGTAATAAATTACTGATCATTCCAGTAGGGAATGGATGCCTGAGTGCGTGAGATTGATGGCAGTTCTGAAAGAACTTTCCACAGCTGAGAATTCTTGGAGTTTCGAGAACAAAGATTTATTGACCTGTAACATTGGAGCCTTGGAGAGAAAGGGAATAGCATGAGGGACTACATGGAAGAGAAAGGTGTTCATTTCTTTGGGTTGTGTAGGATGAAGGGGAAAGAGAGCTAGAAATTAGGATTTGTTGTGTGGTTGGGAAACTCGAAAGCTAGTTAGCCAATTGTTGTGTGTTTTAGATTTGGCCTAGGACCCGTCCTTGTGGATTCATAGCCATGGCTCGAAGGTGACCTGTTGTTGAGAGTAAATGAACAACAATGTTTATGGTTGGGAGGAATGTCCTTGGGCTGCATACAGTTGGTGAATGTTTACTTATAAAGATAAGTGCTCTCTGTGTTTTTTGTACAATGTATTTTCCGTTGTGTATTTAATTATCTTTGAGATGTATTTTTGTGTGCATGCATGCTTTTTGGTTATTTGTTGTGCATGGAACACTGTTAATTTCTTTTATGTTATAGCATGGATCTTGATTAATGCATGTGAGTCTTTCATGCTTTATTCGAATTAATTATTATTAGAATTCAAAATTGGTTCAGAAGTGAGTTTTGGAGGTAGTGTGGCCAGCCTGTGGGTGGATGGCTACGTTACAGGGTGGGATGGGAAAGTGAGGAATGAGAGAATGTAGAGTAGTTGCAGCATTTGGGCACCTTGGACTGAGTAATTATGTTGATTATTAGACTTTAGACTGGATTAGGATTCACTTTTCCTTGGTAGATTTTATCCCCAGCTCAAGGGTGGCCCACTGCTGAGATTTATGAGTAGTGTAGTCTATGGTTGGGAGGAACGTGGAAGTTCTGCATGCAGTTGGTGTTTAATTTTCAAAATATAAGTGTCTCTATGTGTTGTTTAAATGACTGAGTGAATGGTTGTGTGCCCTCTATTACGGTTTTTCCTATATATGATGTTTATATATATTTGTTTTTATTATTCTCTAATATGTGCATTTGCAAAGCATATGTTTAATTAAATGGTATCAAAGAATCATGTTGACTCGCTGGTAATGGTGAAAATTATTGGTATCGGAAATCAGAATTTTGATGTGGCATTTCCCAACAGGGAGCTGGGGATGTTACAAAGTCGTATGAGAGACCCAATTTTCAACATTGAGCCTAGATGAGCTAATTAATAGAGTGTGTAGTTGAAATTTTAGAGTAATCATGAAAATGGTTTGACGGAATGTTGGAAAGAGCACATCTGCAATGGCTCGACAAAATTATTACAATGAAATTGGAAGGAATTTCATGGGAAGATTGAAAGAATTGAGTCAAGAGTTAAAAATACTCAAGTTTTAATATCTAATTGAACAAATTCAGGTCTGTAGATGGTCGAATTTTAAGTTATAGTGTGTCGATAGTAAAAATCGGAAGCAACTGGGTGAAATTGGGAAAAATCCCCAATTTATGTTGTTAAATTCATGAGAATTTGGAAATTTAGTCTGGGGATTAGAAATCCCTAAATTATAATTTTTGTTTGAGTAAAATTCAAACCTATAACTAGTCAAATTTCATACTTGCAGAGAACCATGGTGATTTTGGGGCAAAATTGGGCAAAACCCCCAAATTTTACAATTAATTTCATGAGGAATTCAACATGCAGAAGTCGAATTATAGGTGCTGGGATCGAAAGGATTGTTATAGGGCAAAAATTGGGCATACATAGCTTAATTAAAACACTTCAATGGTGGCCACATGAAGAGTTTCGAAATTGGGCATTTTTGGGCATTTTGGAAAATTTTGAAAATAGGCAAAATTGGGAAAATTTGGGAATTTTTTTGTACTGCAACGTCAGACTGACACGGAGGGTATACATAAATTAACATGGTAGACAAGTGATGTGTGTTTCCATGGTAGTAGGTTCATGGTGTCGGTACATGGTGGAAATGATGGCATAGGTGGCGAGTGAGCTAGCGCCACGGTGGGGCGTTCACACATTGGGTGGAACCATGAGTCGAACCCACAAAACCTCATTGCAAGGGGGGGCTTGTGTGGTTATTCTAATAATATACAGGGGGTGCAATCCATCGATGCATGCCACATCACTNGATGACCAATAGATTAAAATAAAAGGGAAACTTGCCAGAAAGTATGGGTGCGGGATAGGGCTAGCCCATCCCCACAACCCAACGATATGGTGCCATTGTGGCTTGTCGAAGTTGTCACATCAAGAACATGTGTGCATTCCTAGAAACGCCCACACGTTCTCGTGAGTGTGTGTTCTTGCTCACCCCTATGCCACTTTATCATCCACCAACTTCGTGCACTCTCCCTTGAGAAAGTGGTCATTATGCATTAGATTATACAGGGTTCTATCAAATAAATGTTACTTGTAATCTCCTAGGAAGAATCACATGTTATTAATCATTAGGTCCACTGAAGTTGTACATGTGGCTTGATCAATGATGTATTACTTGAAAGAAAGAGAAACATCCTAAGATTTTGCATGTCGAGCGACAATACACAAAGTTTAATGGGATGTTGTAAGGATCAATGTATTGGATAACCTCCTTGTTGAAAATTGAATAATTAACACATTTCTATAGGCCAACCAGTAATGTATTTGTTTTATATTTGTAATGTATTTTTAATATTTAAAGAATGTTATTTTCAGTTAGAATAAATATTGTATTTAAAAATGAAATTAGTAGCAAAATTGTTTATTTTTGTCTTTTATAAATGTTTAAATGTAGTAGTTGTGTATAATTTTTTTTCCTTGGAACACTCCAGGGAAAACCCATCGACCACTTCCCCTCATTTCGAGGATGGTACCTAGGGTAAAACAGATATTGTAGAAAGCCGAGGATTTTTCGATAACATGCTCATTTAAGATCTCAACATGTCACTTGTGAGAATTGAACCTGGGTGGAGAGAAACACCCCTCAGCACAAACCACTCGAGATGTACACCCAATTGAGAATAGTAGTTGTATGTAATAGAAAATGAAAAGTTAAATTAATTATGAAACACTTGAATCTAGTAATAATGTATTACTTATGCATATCCTATAAACAAAAGAGAAGTGATAATGGCTACTTTATGCCTTTAAAAGTTGAATATAATTGGACAGATCTAGGTGTTTGTAACTATTGACAATGTCATGAGTGTAAATCGAAGTCTTCAAAACCTTTTTAAAATAAATTGATGATTAAAAGTTGTTGCATATTAGTCTTATCTATAACACTCCAAAGTATGATCAAACTGGAACACAAACTGGAACACACGTGCTCTTCTAAACTTTTAAGTAAGAAGTTGTCAAAGCTATCTAATATCACCTAATTAATTTAACATCAACAATAACAATAATATTATTATATGTTTATGATTAGATGAATATTATTGTTATATTACAATATAAAATTTACTTTAAATTTGTAATTCACTATGTAAAGAAAAAAATTTAAAGAATAAATTACAATTTTTATAACTTTATATATAGCATTTACATTATAATAAGTTATTGGATGGTTTGTAAATGTTAGATAATTGGGGAAATTTCACTTTAATGGCCACTGATTAAAATCAATAGTGGAGATTTAAATGCCCAAATCTAGTTGAGATTAAGAGGAGTGACAAATTTATATATAAAAAAAAAAAGTCAAATACTCAATTTCTAATAGTTTCCTTTGCAAATACTTTAATGAATGGATATATACATGATCCAAGGTTTCACGAATGGATATATACATGATCCAAGGTTTCATAACTAGAAAATAACTTTTTTGATATTGCTTATGTTTATTTATGAGGCTACAATCATGCCACCTTGTTTACTTCTAAGTAATTAAGTTTTTTTATTTTTTACCTTGCATATTTTTAATAAATATAGTGCATAAATATTTTGTTATGGATCTTTAAATTTGAAAATTATCATACATGAATATCACATGTTCAAAAATGTAAATGCATATTTTATAATCAAAATTATTATTTTAATTTTTTTTTTATTTTAACTCTTATATATAAAACAAGATTATTTTACTAAAATGAAATATTTATAAGAATGTATTATGAAAATATTAAAAATAAAATAAGATAATTATCTATCAAAATTTTAGATTTTTTAAAAATTTTAGTAATTATTTATTTTTTTATTTTTAATGTACACCATGTAAACTATTTTTATATGAAATACTTAAACTAATATTTTTTGAAACTATTTTTATATGAAATATTAAACTAATATTTTTTTTATTGAAGTCATGGATATTGATTCTAATGTATTTAGTGAACAATTATATTTAAATAAAAACAAAAATGGTTTTTTTTATAAAGTTAAAGTTATGTTTTTTTTAATATTTTCTTAATTAAATAATTATTTTATTGTAAAAAATGAAATTTATTATTATAATAAATTGTGTAATATTTAAACTAGATATAGTGTTGGGAGCATATTTGATATAATAATTTTTTATTTATTTATATGTTTCTTAATAATATGAGCATATAATGGATATTTTTACAGTTCTTTAGAAAAGAATATTTAAATTTTGAATTTTGTTTGTTTGTTGGATTTTGAATTGCATCTGTATGTTATTAGTCCCTGTCGTAGGCATAGAGGGACTATAGCGATCGATAATCCATTGACCTCGTATTAGTTTGTTTTTTGACCAGAAATATTTCCATATTATCTATTGTTGGAACGAGGGAACTGAAAACATCAATTTTTATATAATAAAAAGTACCATATATGTCATGATCTGATTGGACAATGGATTGGAAGTCTTATTGTCAGCTTCGTTATTCCCAATGTTATATATGTTGGCATATCCAAAGTATTTTATCGTATATGGTATTTTTGAATCATATATTTTCTTATGCATTGGTCGAAGGTGGATTAATGCTAGCATTAGTTCGAATGTTTGGCTTAGCATTTTCTGCTAGCTAGAATACATTCTCTAGCATATTAGTATGTGTGATTTTTTCTTTATTCTTGCATGCTTCGAGAGAACAGGTCTGCCACGCTGCATTTTTTCTTAAATGTTTGTGCAGGGCTACGCCCTTCAACGGTTCTGACAGTCTTAAGTGTTTACCTAACAGGCTGGCAGTCTTAAATATTTATTGTACAGATCCGTTGCAATACAGTTTCATTCCATTTTTTTGATGGTCTTGTTTGCAATGAAATTGTGTTGAATTGTTCTCCTCCAGCGTCGTTGGTTCAGTGGTTGATGCTTGTTTGTTGGTTCGTTCCATGATTCTTGCTCTTGTTTGATTCAACTTTGAAAAGTTGAGGTCCTGCAGTTGTAGTTGGACCTCTTCGTGGTTGTTCATTGGTTTGTTGTTCTTCAACTTTGCAAGTTGTTGGATCTGTTGTTGCAGTTTGTAGGTTTTGGGGTTGAGTTCTTGTCATCCCTCATTGACGGGTAAGTTTTCATGCATGCCTCAAAATTTTGTTACAGAACATATTTCTCTGTGCTCTTCATTTTTGTTCCTAAAAACCATGTGTCTTCATATGTTG
This sequence comes from Picea sitchensis, assembly GCA_010110895.2. NCBI lineage: Eukaryota > Viridiplantae > Streptophyta > Pinopsida > Pinales > Pinaceae > Picea > Picea sitchensis. The sequence goes on along the minus strand of SNQJ01S0064082.1, from coordinate 22,382 downwards.
GCTGCCACGTTCATAGCTATTTTGAAAATTGCAATGCAGAGGGGTTTTCGAAAACTAGTTCGGAGTTATCAGAATAGGGAACCATCCACCGGGGTGTAGAGGCAAGGAATGATTTTATTCTGTGGGTCGGAAAACTACGTCCACATGTTGCCTTTGTCCTGTCCTTTCTATTTTGCAGAACATTATATGGCTCTGAGAAGCTTGTAGGATGCACGCCATGAATAGGTTCGAATCGGTCTTTCTGCTCAGTAAATTTATGGTGTTATTTATTTGCGTTGTTTCTTCTGTTTGGTTTGCTTTCCAATGTGGGTTTATTTTCTTCTCATCTGCTATGGGGACTAGGGGGGATTGAAATTGACAAGAAGATGGTTGAAAGATACATACTCATTTTATTCTTTGTTTCCCCTTTTCTTTTTTTTCATCCAAACTGAAAGTATCTAAGAAATAGCTTCAAAATCACAGTTCAAAAGATGGAAGAAGTAATAGATGTTGAGTCGTATGAAATAGATACATAGTCCATTATATATGACAACATTGACGAGTTGTTGCATAGCAATGGCCTTTTTAGATTGGATTCATTCTCGTATATTGTAGGGGATTGCCTTTTTGATGCATTTCAACTTCTACTACATTTCCGTTATTCCTCGAGCAACCTACGCAATGGATTGATAGATTATTTCTTGGGGTGTTTAAAAAATGGCGATGCTGAGGCATTGGAGTCGTATGAATATGAACTGGAATCTGATTTTCTTCGGCAGTTGCATGGAATACATGATGTCGCTACGTATTTTTCAAAGATGCGGTTGTCTACATCTCCAATTCTGCCTGCACATGAGAGGGGACTTTGGGGAGATACATTTTGTATACGGTGGTTGTGTAACTGGCTCAATATATCAATTGGAATATGGTCATTGAAAAGAAAAACAAGATATCTACTATTCAACAAAACTGCATCTAACAATCCATATTGCATCTTGTTCCATGATGTCAATGTTGTCAGTGGTCATTACGAACCATTACTGTACAAAACATTGTCCATATGCAATCTTGAAGGAGCTCATATTTACTTGTCCCTCATTTGCAAAGACCTTGAATCATAGTGGAAACGGATTATGCATCGCATAGAGTGCCATGGCTTATAGCTAGCAACAATTGTTGTGTCTAGCTGTGGAGATAGTTTGTTCAATGCAATTTGTTGTTTGGTAGCAGTGAAATTTGATGTGCAGTCGTTGCAGCTTTACACTGTACAGTCCTTTTTCAATGCAATTATAGGCGGTAGCCAACAGGCTTTTAGTTGCCTGCATCAACACCTTTCGCCATATCTCCTAGAAAATATGCCGGCAATTGGAAGTTGGCAAGAATACCTTGTAAACATGGCATTGTCATATGAAAAAGGAAATGTGGAGGGTTTCAAATTCTATTTGCAATGGTTGTCTATCATATTCAGAGTAAATATCCAGGTCTGGTCAGCCTTGCTAGATGGCACTGTCCATTCATGGTCTATTGATTCAAATTATGATCAAACAATTGGCATCCTCTCGTTGAAAACAGATACAACTTATATCCATTATCAACCTTTGCTTGGACATATCACTGGTTCAGGGTTCAATGTCAATGCCACCCAAACCGCATCGAATCTGCATACGCGTGGCTTGCTTTTTAGTGAGAATGAAACTCCTCATGGTTGTGATATGGCCATACATGGCTTTAAAAAAAAATCCATGCATGAAATTCATCCCAATTGTGATGAGGCCATACAGGGCTTAAACAAAAAACATAGAGTAAGTTATCACAACTTGAAAAAAATTATGCATGAAATTCGTCCCAGTTGTGATGAGGCCATACAGGCCTTAAACAAAAAACGTAAACTAAGTTATCACAACCTGAATGAGAGTGAAATTCATCCCAGTTTCCATCAGGTCATCCTGCCCTTGGACAAGAAACATAGAGTAAGTTACCACAACTTGAAAAACATCATGCGCGAGAGAAAAAAAATACATTGCTATGCTTCCTTTTAGAGAGAAACTCACATATCACAATCTAAAGAAATTTGTTCGTTAACAACACAACAAAAACATGTACGGTCGCATATCCCACAATGGTCATGCAACTATCACATTTTGTGGGCTAGAAGAAATATCATGCAATACTACCAATGAAAACCAGCAAACAATTTCTACCCATACTTCCCTATGAAACAAAGATGCAAGACAGACCTACATGAAACAAATTAAATACACTCCTTCCATTGTATGTGCAATTTGTGAACAATTGAATTTCGCAAAAAATAGTAAGTCTTCACGCCTGATTTAGAAGCATAATACCTTCGCTTGACTGCACATGATAAAACATTTTCCAGTGGCAAAATTTGTCTTCCATGCAAATGGTCGCTTGAAAATGGAAAACTGTTGCAATTTGCAACCCCTAACCAAATAAGATGTAATATATCACTACCATATGTAAGTGAACTTACAGAACTTGAAGAGAGACTTGTGTCTCTGTGAATTTCATTTGCACAAATCAGGCCTTGGGGATATAAATGACCCCAAATGGGCTTAACAAGATCAATTATTAATGTGCATGTTCAGCTAGATGTTGTGCAAAAATCCTTGCCACAATTCATTAGAGATACAACGATAATTGTTGTGGCTCTAAAAAGATGCTTGCGATACAAAAATGTGTATCAGATAGGCAAAGTGTGTGTGAATGTTGTTATGAAAACATTAAAGGAATTATGTTCCAAGGCCCTGTACAAAGCACAAAACATTTGTATAAATGAGAACTGGAACAGTGTCCTTGGAGAAGAGGATGCCAACTCTACAGAGACTCTCAAAAATGCTAGTGAATTTGATACAAGTGATGAATCAGAGAATGAAACACCTGTTGAGACATTGGTGCATGGATTCACTAATTCACAATGCATTCGTGACTTGCAAGACAAGATTGTCGAAATTGCACCTGCTGAGGGGCAAAGTCCACTTGGAATATTCAAGGACAAATTCACTGAGGAAATGAACTTCCCAACACTCTTCTATGGATATCCACATGCCACTAACACTACAAAACGATTCAATTATCATAAAATAGTTTGATGGGAGTTGCTTCACTCAAGTGTTGACTTCTCCTGTCACATAACAAATTTGTTTTTCAAAACAATGCGTATAATAATAGAGCAAGTTCTCTCCTACATGTGAGTCTGAATAAGAAAATGTCAGTTACAAGGAAGAAAGTTATTGGCCAAGGATTTCAAGTACAAAGTGAATCTAGAAAAAAATTTGAAATCTGATATTGGATACATAGATTTCAAAAACATTCACACCTCTCCTGACTATTTGCAACAAAACAAGGAAACTATTTTTTCAATGATCTGGCAATTGGGCCCACCAACATTTTTCATCACATTTACAAGTACAAAGCATTGTTGGGATCCATTGGTGGCTGCCATATCTAACCTGCATAGGAACATGAAACGTAAAAAACAAACCGATACACTGGAAAATATTGACATTGACTACCTCATAAGAAAAGACCCAGTGACATGTACTCTCTACTATATACATAGAATAAATGCTTTGAGACAATTGATATGCCATGATGAAACGTTTTTCGGAAAAATATCGGACTACTTTTTTGTCACTGAATTCCAGAATAGGGGAAATGAACATGACCACGCATTGTTGTGGATAGAGAGTGCACCAGTCTATGGAGATGACAACAATTCACAGATTGAGCAATTTGTGGAAAAATACATAACATGCAACACATATCATTTGGATCTAGAACTTTCCAAAGTTCATAGACATTACCATACAAGAAGTTGTAGAAAACAAAAAAACCCGTATTGCAGATACAACTTTCATGTGCCGCCAATGAGAGCTACAAGAATCATAGAACCACTTAGTTTAGAGGACAATGTTTTTGTTGAGAAATCTAAATCCTTGTTCACATTTCTAAAACAAGGAGAGTTTGACGAGCTGATGAGCTTCGATGACTTCTTGACAGAGATAAATCTATCAGAGGGTGAGTACATCCAAGCCATACAATGTACGCTTAAACAACCAACAGTTTTCCTTAAACGAAAACTTTCCCATATTTGGAACAACAGTTTCTCCAAGGACATGCCAGTTATGTGGAAAGAAAATGCAGNACAAAGAACATGAAAGAAGTCATATTGATGCCATACAAATGATACACACACTTGGCAATACATTGTTTAATCTTCAACAAATGTCTGCTCAGCAAGCAATTCACATTTCACTTTCCCTCCCCTCACTTGTAGTTCAAGAAAATGTGTCTTCATAAACACATCTCCACTTGAGAAAAGCACATTTGTGCTTAAACGAATGGTTTTGATAGAACAAGATCCTGACAATTCAGAAGACATGCTATGTCTCTCTATTGTTGATTATTACCTCCAGTGTCCATCTCCTATTAGCCATATCTGCTTAGCAGAATTCGTATCGCATTAGAAAAAAAATGGTGCACCCATATCAAAAAGAAAAAAAACCTCTGTGATACGGTTTGTCAAATACAATAAACATTCTGACTATGAAAACTATTGTAGAGAAAAAATGTTGCTATACGTTATGTTCAATGAAAATGAAGAGACATTAAAACATAACTTCTCTACATGGGAGGTTGCGTATGTTGCCTCTGAGACTATAGTGCACATCAATGAAGCTAGATTTACCTACAATGTTAATCCAACATGGGGTGATCTAGAAATTGCAGCTAATGAGCTAGAAAACCCTGACAATCTTGATGAGACATTTACAAACAGAAAAACAACCAGAACTGCTTGCAATTCCTATGACTTACAAGCGGATTTTCCTCATCCTTGAGCAAGTGGAAGTGAAAAATGTATCAATCTTGGTTTTCAATTCACAAAACATCCTTTCCTAATTGAAAATAATGAATACCACAGAATAAGACGTCTGTTGAATCGAGAACAACAAACAATTGTAAAGGACATTGCGCTTAAAAAACACTTGAACATGGACACTCATGTGCACATGTTCCTTATAGGCGGAGCAGGAATAGGCAAGACATTCACAACAAAATAACTATTCCAAATGCTTATACGAATCTATGATTCAAACAATTCCTCTGATCCTATGAAACCAAAGGGACTAATAGTTGCATACACAGGAAAAGATGCATATAATGCAGGTGGAACAATAGTCCACTCTGCATTTTTAATGCCTTTTAACAAGTCACAGTTTCTTCCACTTAGCAAGGAAATGTTGGATACATTGTCTAAGATTTATGACAAACTCCAACTTATCTTTATAGATGAAGCATCTTTGATTGGAAGTCGGTTCTTGTATTCCATTGACAACCGACTAAGAAGCATAAAACATGTGCACACGAAATACTTTGGAAACATTGACATGATATTCTGTGGAGATCTTTACTAGTCACATCCCATCCAAGATTCTTTGATATTTGAACAACCTACTGTTAACATGCAAACAACGATGCATGACTTCTGGAGAGACAATATTAAATGCTTTGAATTGCATACTACAATGCACCAGACAAATGAAACATTCATTGCAATTCTGAATAGAATGCGGACAAACAACCAAACATATGATGACTTAACATATATCAATTTGAGGTGCTTGCGGCCTGCACCAACAGACCCAACATTCCCTTACATGTTCTACACAAATAAGGATGTTGTGATGCATAACATCCACATGCTATCGCTCATGTCCGACGATGATATCATCATCAATTCAATTGACCTGGAAGAACACAACCATGGAAATGTGCCACGTCATGAACATACAACCACTTTACCTTTGCATCTTGTCCTGAAATTAGAAATGTTGGTTGAAATATATGCCTGTAACTATGATTCACAGGATGGCTTGGTCAATGGTGCAGATGGAATACTCAAAGGCTATATGAAAACATAAAAACTTGATGTCCTTTGGATTAAGTTCCATGAACCACATACAAGCGACAAGCAAGAAAGTTGGCTTATATATATAATCCAAACACTGCAAGCGATTGGACACCTAATTTGCGAATATCAAAGCCATTATCGGCATTAGCAAAGACAGGTTGACTAAAGATTCGAGAACAGATTCCGATTAAACTTGCATGTGCACATACAATCCACAGATCGCAAGGACTAACACTGGATAATATTGCATTTCAGCCTGCTGGAATTCAGATACATGGACTTGTATACACAACATTGTCCCGTGTTAGAAGCATAGACTCCTTGTATTTATTAAGTCCTCTTACAAAAGATAACTTCAAAGTGAAAGAGAAAGTTGATATTGAAATGGAACGACTGAGTACCACCGCAAAATGGCAACTGCAGTATGATTACCAATTCATACAAACAAAGTCATCTATATCAATTCTCTCGCTTAACACACGCAGCTTAAATGCACACATGGATGATATACTCAATGACTATGATACAATGCAATCCGATATTCTGTGCTTGCAGGAAACATACATGGCATTATGCATGCAAAACAAACAATTCCCAAATCACAATTGCGTATCAATTTACATTACACATGGGGTGATGATATTGGTGAAAAAACATGTACCGATTTTGGACCATATACATATCGAAGAAAAGAATGTTGAGGTGGTACTTGCAAGAATTTTTTTCCATGAAACAGAAGTTGCAATACTAAATCTGTATGATGCTTCCCATTCAACATTCTCCAACATAGTAGATGTTATTTCCAATGCATTGGGCCATTTCCATCTGAACGGAACCATTGTGCTTGTAGGAGACTTCAATATTGGCATGCTACAAAATAATGCCAAAACAAAAGAATTGGAAAACCACATGTGCAAATACAGTCTCCTCTTTCTTTTGAACAACACAAGCCATCTGCAAAACGCACTTATTGACCATGTGTGGTTGAATGTGCCCATTCCTCAATACAAAATGTTTATCTTAGACACATATTGGTCTGATCACGATACAATTGGTATTGCACTTGAATTATGAGATATACATGAAACATATTGCAAAGTCATATTTCTATGTTTCAAAGCATTCATGTATAGCTTGTTACAAAAAAAAAATTATCCAGCTTCTTAGTTTTCCCTTATTTGTACACATATTGGTCTAGTCACCATGCAATTGGTGTTGCACTTGAATTATGAAATATACACTATGCATATTGCATAATCATATTTGTATGCTTCAAACCATATCTATCTATCTTGTTGCAGAAAATCGAGATATCCAACTTCTTAGTTTTCCCTGGTTTGTGATTGTTGTTGGTCACACTTTTTTTTTGCGCAAAAATATATATATATATATATATATATATATACACACACATAGAGAAACTTGAATGAACTTTAAGAAAAAAAAAGGTACATTCTTCTAAAACTATATGTTACTCTATTCATCTTATTCTATTTTTTTAGTATATGTACATAGTACTTGTCTTTTTCTTTACATGTTAGCTTATGTTCATATATGTTTTCTTTTGTGCTTTTGTTCATACAAACAAACAGGAAAACTAGACACTGCAAAGAACTCTTAACCAGGAATGTAGAGGAATCCATGAAAAGGTGCATTTTTTCTGCCCGTGTTCCATATTCAATATTTTTTCGTTTACTCTGTCTGTATTTGTTGAATTGGTTTGCACCTCTGTTTTTTTGTTTTTTTTTAGCCTCCTTTGACACTCCATATCTTCCTCTGCATTGACTTGTCTTCGTGTGTGTAATACATATTCAATCTTGAGCCCTCCAGTCCTGGAGTTCGTCTGTCAATTTGTATATCGCAGAACTTCGAATGTTGTTCAAAGGACACAGAATAATAGAAGTTCAATGTTGAGCCAGCCAGCCCGCAAGTCCGCTTGTCAATTTGTATATCGCGCAACTCTGGGTGCTATTTGCAGGACACAGAACAATAGAGGCCCAATTTAGAGCCTGGTAGCCCACAAGTCTGCGATCCAAAAAAGTGGTTGAGTATGGAATAAGGGATCTGTACATGCTCTATAAAATGTCATGTCCATACTTTATAAAAGTACATATTTAGTATGTATTGTTCATTTCTCGGAGCCCGCCATCCCTGTAGTCCGTCTGTCAATTTCTATATCACGGAACTCAATAGAAGTATAATGTTCAGCGAGCCAGCCCGCAAGTCCGCTTGTCAATTTGTATATCGTGCAACTCTGGGTGCTATTTGCAAGACACAAAACATTAGAGGGCCAATTTAGAGCCCGTCAACCCGCAAGTCCGTGATCCAATAGAAGTGCAATGTTGAGCCAGGCATCCTGCAAGTCCTCTTGTCAATTTGTATATCGTGCAACTCTGAATGTTATTTGCAGGACACGGAACATTAGAGGCCCAATTTAGAGCCCGCAAGTTTGTGATCCAAAAGAAGTGGCTAAGTATGGAATAAGGGATCTGTACATGCTCTATAAAATTTCATGTCGATACTTTATAAAAGTACATATTTAGTGTGTATTGCTCGTTTCTCAGAGCCCGCCAGCCTTGGAGTCTGTCTGCCAATTTGTATATCGTGTAACTCAATAGAAGTACAATGTTGAGCCAGCCAGCCCGCAAGTCCGCTTGTCAATTTGTATATCGCAGAATTTCGGGTGCTATTTGTAAGGCACGGAACAATAGAGGCTCGTTTTGTAACCTTCCAGCCCGAGAACCCATGATCCAAAAAGTATACATGCTCTAAAATCTCAGCCAGCCCACAAGTCTGCTTGTCAATTTGTATATTGCGGAATTCTGGTTGCTATTTGTAGGACACGGAACAATAGAGGCCTATTTTTTGAGCCCGAGAACCCATGATCCACAAAGTGGCCAAGTATGCAATGCGATATCCATACATGATCTATAAAATCTAATGTCCATACTTTATAAAGGTACATATTAAGTTTTCCCTAGTTTGTACAAATACTAGTCTGGTTTTCATAGTTCGCGAATTTTATGGCCGCGGGTTCCTTTGTGGGCGCCATCCAGCTCTCATGCCCCATGTGCGCGGTATACATCTTGCGCCCGAAAGTTTGGTGATCTACAATTGGACCCGGACTCGAAGCTTGCGACCCATTTGATAATTTTCTTTAATTAAATTGTACAATATCAATATTTACTATTAATAATTTAGTACTTGAAAATAAGGTTTTTAGATAATGTTAAATATATAACATATATGTTATATGTTATACATGTATACAATCATAATCTTGAGCCTGCCAGTCCTGTACTCCATCTGTCAATTTGTATATCGTGGAATTCTCGGTGCTGCTTGGAGGACACAGAACAATAGAAGTGCAATGTTGAACGAGCCAGCCAGAAGTCCGCCTGTAAATTTGTATATTGCGGAACTCTGGGTGATATTTGTAGGACACAGAACAATAGAGGCCCAATTTTCATCCCTCTAGTCCGAGAACCCGTGATCCAAAAAATGGATAAGTATGGAATGAGGGATCTGTACTTGCTCTATAAAATCTCATATCCATACTTTATAAAAATACATATTTAGTATGGATTACTCATTCCTTCGAAAATTTCTACGTCCGGAAGTGGCAGGCACACGTGTTCATATTTCCACTTACTTTTATATCGCCAGCCCGACCGTCTACTTGCCCATTTCATATTGTACATATGACATGTAATATGTATTACATATTACATGTAATGTGTAATACATATTAATTCTTCAGCCCGCCAGTCATGGAGTCTGTCTGTCAATTTGTATAGCGTGGAACTCTGAGTGTTGTTTGGAGGACATGGACCAATAGAAGTGCAATGTTGAGCCAACCAGCCCGCAAATCCACTTCTCAATTTTTATATCACGCAATTGTGGGCGTTGTTTGCAGCACATGAAACAATATAGGCCCAATTTTGAGCCTGCCATCCCGAGAACCCGCTATCCAAAAAGTGGATATTTTGAGCCCACCAGCCCGATAACCCGCGATAAATATTACATGTAATGTGTAATACATATTCAATATTGAGCCTGCCAGTCCTAGATTCCATCTGTCAATTTGTTTATTGTGGAACTCCGAATTTTGTTTGGAGGACACGAGATAATAGAAGTGCAATGTTGAGCTAGCCAGTCTGCAAGTCCATGATCCAAAAAGGTGGCTAAGTATGGAATAAGAGATATGTACATTCTCTATAAAATGTCATGTCCATACTTTATAAGAGTACATATTTACTATGTATTGCTCATTTCTCGGAGCCCGCCAGCACTGGAGTCCGTCTGTCAATTTCTATATCGCGGAACTCAATAGAAGTACAATGTTGAGCCAACCATCCCGCAAGTCCGCTTGTCAATTTGTATATCATGGAATTCTGGGTGCTATTTGTAAGGCACGGAACCATGGAGGCCCGTTTTTTAGCCCGCCAACCCGAGAACCCGCGATCCAAAAATTCTACATGCTCTATAAAATCTCGGCCAGCTCGGAAGTCCACCTGTCAATTTTTATATCGCGGAACTCTAGGTGCTATTTGTAGGACACGAAACAATAAAGACCTTTTTTTTTAACCCGCCAGCCCGAGAAGCCGTGGTCCACAAAGTGGCCAAGTATGGAATGCAATATCCGTACATGCTCTCTAAAATCTCATGCCCATACTTTATAAAGGTACATATTTAGTTTTCTCTGGTTTGTACACATACTTCTCTGGTCACCACACAGTTGGTGTTGCACATGAATTATGAAATATACACCACGAGTCCGACCGAGCACTTTCGTTTCCTTAGACAATTTTGTGCCCATGGGTTCCCAGCTATGCGTTATTGAACTCTCATTCCCCGTGTTCCGAGTGTACATCTTGCATCCAAAACTTGGGTAATCAATGTCTATGCTCGTGGGTTCCCATATGGCGAAGTGGCAGATTTCATGTCCATCTATATCTCTACATCACGAGTCCAACCGACTGCCATTCGTTTTCATAGTTCGCGACTTTTATGGCTGCGGGTTCCTTTGTGGGCGCCATCCAACTCTCATGCTCCGTGTGTGCGGTATACATCTTGCGCTCGAAACTTCGGTGATCTACAATTGGACTCGGACTCGAAGTTTGCAACTCATTTGATAATTTTGTTTAATTAAATTGTACAATATGAATATTTAATATTAATAATTTAGTACTTGAAAATAATTTGTTTAGATAATGTTAGATATATAACATATATGTTATATGTTATACATGTAGACAATCGCAATCTTGATCCCGCCAGTCCTGGAGTCTGTCTGTCAATTTGTATATCACGGAACTTTGGGTGTTATTTGTAGGACATGGAACAATAGAGGCCCAATTTTGAGCCCGCCAGCCCGAGAACCCACAATTGAAAAAGTGACTAAGTATGGAATGAGGGATCTCTACATACTTTATAAAGGTACATATTTAATTTTCCCTGGTTTGTACACATACTGGTCTGGTCACCACCCAGTTGGTGTTGCACATGAATTATGAAATATACACCACGAGTCCGACCCAGCGCTTTCATTTTCAATCCGTCCATACTTTATAAAAGTACATATTTAGTTTTCCCTGGTTTGTACACATACTGATCTGGTCACCACACAATTGGTGTTGCACATGAATTATGAAATATACACCACGAGTCCGACCGAGCACTTTCGTTTCCTTAGCCAATTTTATGGTCGTGGGTTCCCGGCTACGCGTTATGGAACTCTCATTCCTCGTATTCCGAGTGTACATCTTGCATCCAAAACTTGGGTAATCCATGTCTATGCTCGCGGGTTCCCAGACGGCGGAGTGGTAGATTTCATGTCCATCTATATCTCTACATCACGAGTCCAACCAACCTCCATTCATTTTCATAGTTCACGAATTTAATGGTCGTGGATTCCTTTGTGAGCACCATACAACTCTCATGCCCTGTGTTCTTGGTATACATATTGTGCCCGAAACTTCGGTAATCTACAATTGGACACGGACTCGAAGCTCGCAACTCATTTGATAAAAAAAATTAATTAAATTGTACAATATCAATATTTAATATTCATAATTTACTACTTGAAAATAATATTTTTAGATAATGTTAGATATATAACATATATGTTATATGTTATACATGTAGAAAATCGCAATCTTGAGCTTGCCATTCCTGGAGTTCGTCTGTCAAGTTGTATATCACAAAACTTCGAATGCTATTTGTACGACACAGAACAATAGAGGCCCAATTTTGAGCTCGCCAGCCCGAGAACCCGCGATCCATCTATATATCTACATCACGAGTCCAACCGACTGCCATTCATTTTCATAGTTCACGAATTTTACGGCCGCAGGTTCCTTTGTGGGCGCCATCCATCTCTCACACCCCGTGTGTGTGGTATACATCTTGCGCCGAAAACTTCCGTCATCTACAATTGGACCCGGACTCGAGGCTCGAGGCTTGCAATCTACAATTGGACCCGCCAGTCCTAGAGTTTGTCTATCAAATTGTATATCGTGGAACTCTGGGTGCTATTTGTAGGACAAAGAACAATAGAGGCCCAATTTTGAGCCCGCCAGCCCAAGAACCCGCGATCCAAAAAGTGGCTAAGTATGGAAGTTCGTCTATCAATTTGTATATCGCGGAACTCCGAGTGTTGTTTGGAGGACACAAACCAATAGAACTACAATGTTGAACCAGCCAATTAAATTGTACAATATCAATATTTAATATTAATAATATAGTATTGAAAATAATGTTTTAAGATATTTTCGGATAGTTGATAGGGATCACCATCCGTAAACAATCGCAATCATTGACCCGCCAGCCCTGGAGTCCGTCTGTCAATTTGTATATCGTGGAAGTCCGAGTACTGTTTGGAGGACATGGAACAATAGAAGTGCAATCTTGAGCCCGCAAGTCTGCTTCTCAATTGGTTTATCGCGGAAGTCTAGGCACTATTTGTAAGCCACAGAGAAATAGAGGCCCAATTTTGAGCCCGCCAGCCCGAGAACCCGCGATCCAAAGAGTGTACATGCTCTATAAAATCTCAGCCACCCCGCAAGTCCGCTTGTTCGTTTGTATATTGCGGAACTCTGGGTGTTGTTTGTAGGACATGGTCGTTCGTCCTCATCTCTACTGAGAATTGTAATGTCATTCACGGGACCTCGGGATGGCCCCTTCACAAAATCTTGAAACCCAAATTCTGAAAATGAGCCCGACCGACATTTCCCTATTCCATACTTAGCCACTTTCCTCCAATTCTGCAAACACACAAACCGCCCGCTGAACTGCACCATCATGCCCTCTTCCATTTTACGCGTTCTGCAGTCAAAAATTCTGACTCGTGCAATTTCACCATTGGACACTCACCTATCCTCATTATCTCCTATAAAATTATTTTGAAGCCCATCTGACTGCTTTTCGTACTTGGCCATTCCGTCCTTGCTTTCTCTTCCCCGTCTCCATCACCTTCTCACCTGTCTATAATAAAAAATAATGTTTATATGTGTGTGTGTGTGTGTGTGTGTCTTGTTTCTAAATCTTTAATGCTAACAACTCATCATGCAAGGACCGTGTAAATTGTCAATGATGGGCAAAAGGCTCGAGAATATCTGCCATTAATGCGCATTAAACCAATGTTTGTGGAGGATTTTGTTATCCCTTTCGAGTGTTAATTTCAAATATTATGGAATGTCATTCGCACGTCACTGGCTTGGTTCATTCACAAAACCTCCAATCCTTAAATGTTCTTCATCGTAACTACCACCTTCACACTTATAAGTATGCAATAATTAAGCTTTACTTCTAACAGCTCACCATACAGCATGCATAGAGATTGTCATTAATGAGTGAAGAGCTCAATGAGATTTTCCATTCGCATGCATTGAACCAACATTTTTGTGGGGTTATATTATTCCCTCCATTTGTTCATTTCAAGCAACGTCTGGAGCAAACATACGTTTTCATAAACTACTGGCAGCAGCTCGACAGCAGTTTTGTAGAGATACAGTGAACATCTTCGGGCCTGAGGACCAGAACCACCACAGTAATAAAGCATTGCTCCAATGACCTGCCACAGTAACAAAGCAACCCAAAGTTCTTCAAATGGATGAGGTTCATCCTAAAATTGATAGTTCTCATAAGCTTCCCATGTAGAAGAAGGGACAAAGAATTGTAGGGCAGGCGGAGGAGCCCAAAATTGAGAGTGAGAACATGGAACTTGACACTAATCTAGATAGCCTATTATGCAACCTTGATCAGTCGGGAGACGAGATTCACCATAACTACCCAATGGACATAGTTGATACCGAATTTTTTGACGAAGATGAATCCTTTGTATTTTAGAGTGTTGTTTTTTAAAGCAAATCTAAAAAAAAATTATTGAAAAGAGAGATGTAAAAAATAAGAAAATAAAACATCATTCAGAAGTTGACCTTTCCAACATGTAGCCGTCCCAAATCTCTGGAATTCACAAAGCAACTGAAGATGCTCTTCATGATTCCATTGGAGTCATTGAGGCCGAGAATGCTAGACTAAAGGACTGGATCAAGGAATTAGAGGAAGCTTTGATTCCTATGCCATTGCTTAGCAGTCCTTTGGCAATAGCCATGCCTGCGACTCCCTGCACCCCTACAATAAAGCTAAAAGGCTCCTCCAACTTCCTCGTATCGTGTAGAGGATATGTGAAGAAAAATATCAAGAAAAGAATGGAACTGATTACTAAGTCCTAGGAAACATCACAAAATATGGATTCCCTGGGACAGAGGGCACATAACTTGCTAGAACTTCTGCAGATGGATTTAAAAAATGAAGAAACTTTCTATTTGCACACGGTCATCCCTTTTTCCTTTCATGTCAACAACATGGCAGAGACGGCAAGAAGACAACATGATCTCCCCTCCAAAAACCAACTCACTCAATTAGAAGCATGTTGGAAAGAGAAGGTGAAGAACTTGTATCTCATCGTCCAATCATGTGAGCAAGCAATATCAAAGAAAGAAACATTATTCACAAAGCTCACCAAAATAGACTTAGCCAAAAGGACCAACGAGTTCCAGGACCCCAGCTTAATCGTCAACTTGTTGGCGTTAACCAATCAAGCTTTCGATAAGCAAGTTGATAATTTTAAGGCGTTGTCTTTAGAAAAAATTTACAGGATTCTTGAATATGGTGAAGATCATGTGGACAACTGGCTAGTCCGCTATTTGGTACATAATTGATACATCCATCAGGCTTTGTGCAATGTTTCTATTGATCTAAGCGAATTAGAAAATGAACTTTTCAGCATAAAAATCTGGAATGACATCAACGTCGCCCCCTTGAGAAGCTACATTGAAGAATTCGTCGAAACGAACTTGAAGCAAGTCGCCGACGAAAGCCAACGGGAAAAGGCCTCAACAAGAAAATAGAAAAAATACTTATATGTACCATCGCTATAAGTCCTTTGTTTATCAATCCAGTTATTCAAGCAGGTCGGCGACGAAAGCCAAAAGGAAAAGGCATCAGCAAGCAAGTAGCAAAAATACTTATATGTACCATTGTTGTAAGTCTATATTGATCCTCCTTTGTTTATCAATCCAGTTATTCCTCCTTTTCTGAATAGAAATCTCTAGCCAAAGATTGATATATTCCCATTTCTTCTTTTCAGGTATTACACTCTATTGTCTCCCACTTCTTCTTTCCACAGTCCTATTTCTTGTACATATTTCTCTTATGGTCCGCAGGAGCCCCAATCCTAGTCTATATGAAAAACGCAATTAAATTTCCAGGAATATGTAACAAACTATTATTTTTTGATATATTCCAAATAAAACTAATTTTTTGTCTCCTTTTATATTTATGTGCTCCTAGATTTTTATCTTCAGCTATGTTGGGGGTCAAGACATTCTGTTTATTTTATTTCAATTGTCTTTTTTTTCTGATGCATATCTTTTTCTGCTTGGTCATTTTCAAAATTTAATTTGTAATAAATCACTCATTTAAATTTCAGATATATATATATATATATCTGA
>SNQJ01S0064081.1:0-40874 GCA_010110895.2 Picea sitchensis | reverse complement strand
TCACCACTGCATCATATATATCAACTATGCATCATGTATCAATGACAACTCATTGATCCATCTTCATCAAGGGCATCATATCAATGATCCATCTTTATCAATTGGTTTCCACTTGGACATAGATTATTCTCATCAAGGGCATCGTATCAATCAATTAGTTGACATCAATCAAACCATTTACATCAATGACATATGATCCAACAATCTCCCAAATAATCAAACCATTGGCATCAATGACAACATGATCCAACATATCCATCAAGCCAAAATACATTTTTAGGGCTAATTAGTTGACTCTCTATCAAAAATATAAATTCATCCCATGCATAGGAAATATCGTACCCTTGGAAATTGTTAACACCACATCAAAGGAAATTGTTAACACTTCATCAACATACCTATTGTTGCATTCCAAGAATTTGACCATTGATTTTTGTCTTTGGTTTTGGAATATTCTTCCTTAATTATTCGATTCGTAGCTTATCATTAATATCCTAGGAAATAATAGAGAAGAAACAATCAATACGGATTTGTTGCACGACTTGATTGATTATTCTTCTTACTTCATTTATCGACTTCACTAGCTCTAAAATCACCATCAAATACTATGGAATCACCTTCAAATCGATCGCCATCATATCTCTTCCTTTCGAAGGAAATTTTCGATGATATCCCTATCACCCTTGTCCTTTGTCTCAACAACTACAATGAAAATATTTGGAGGTTTGAGATCATGATGGATAATGATTGCTAGCTTATTCTCATGTAAATAATTCATTCCCCTTTCAATATCAAGGATAAATATCACAACCACAAACTTTCTCAAATGTTATGAATATGTAGAGATATTTTCTCATTCAATACACCATACACTTCATATTGGTTGGCATTCACTTGACTATTTCTATGATACACTTTATTTCTCCTAGTTGGTTCTCGGTTTGATCCTTCAATGCCTACATATCCTTTTTATCGAATTCTATCAAATTGGAAACAAATTTTCTCTCCTCCTTGAACAAAGAACCCACCTATGAGTTTCCTCTTATATTTTCATCGCCTCTACCTTAGCATTCACTTCTATTTCAATGGTCGTCTTCCAAATAAAATATGTGAGATTAGACATCAATGTACACACACAGAAAACTATATTGAATAACTTAGTTCATTGATCTCATAGTAAACCCATACAAAATTATATACATCAAGCTTGGTCTAAATATAGTCACACTATCTTAGCCAAAAAATCAATCTAGTTGAGAGAATATCTCAACCACACACCAAACTAGGAGACTTTGGTGAAGATATCTCTCTCACACCCAACTATCTAACAACCTCCTAAACTATAGGATCAAACCACTCATGTAGAGATTGTTCTCTAACTTACAATAATAATTCAGAACCTCCTCACACATTAATCACTAAGACAAGTAGGATTTACACATTCCAACACTTACAACCTATGGTTGGTTTATTCCTCAGGAGTCTTGAAAAATGCCTATCATGGTCTCTTAATTCTCAAGATTCCTCAATAGATATAGTACCATGTATAATGAGGAAATATCTTAAAACATGATAAACCACATGGCCTTTGATTGGGCTCATAGGCATACTTGTGTTTTTTTCTTGGTTTTTCTTTATCTCATGCAACCATATAAGGGTTTAGGGCATGTATGGATGGAGAGTTTCATCTGTGTCCCTAATATTGTTCTTTCCTCTGAAATTAAAATTTCCAATAAACTGATCCTTTCAAGCTCAATGAGACAAGGATTCATTTTCACTAGGTTGTACATGGCTCTAAGAATAGACAGTTTTGTGTATGAGTGATAGATATGACAGATTGAACACTAATGTAATCCTACTTGGAAAGACTATATTAATTCATACAACACTCCAACTTGTAATCACATGTTTTTAACATTGAACCCTAGTGGTTTCACACTCTCTTCTATACTTGTGAAGATATTTGCAGTTGGGTTCTTATATGTGAACTTAACTTTTGATGCAACACTCTGAATAGTAGACCAGAAAGAATGAGTTCTCAAGTGTATATCAATTTTTTCTTTTTTGGCATTTTGGAATTTATTTTGATTAATCATTGCAAAACTAGAAAATGATAAAAGGATAAAATGAGAACTTAACACCCATTTTTTCTCAAATAGAACAAACAGATTCAGACCTTTGGAAAATGAAATGATATCAAATGCAATCATAAGAGAAGGTATTTCCCCCTTTGTTTCTTTATGTTCCATTACAATGTGTTCTTGTGCTTGGAGAAATGGCACCTTGTTACTATTCAATTGTAAATTCTAACCTTGTACAATGTCTACTGTAAACAGATATTCAGAAAAGAACAGAAAAGATACAATGGCAAATACAAACATTACACAGAGATTTTTCCCCTGGAAACCCAAACCGGGAAAACCAACATATATTATATTCATTCATTGTGTTACATTGTTTACAATACAATATAAATATAGGAGCCAGTGGCATCCAAAACCCTAGCCCAATGACCTGGATTAGTCCAAAACCCTAATTCCTTAAACAGAAATAGAAAACCATCGGCAAAAACCATGTGCCGAAAAAACCACCTAAATACATGAAACGTTTCCCGAGGTAGGTGTCACGTTTCCCGAGGAAAAAAAAATATAACACATACCCAACATCAGTTTCAACACTCATGCCAAAGGAGAAATGTTCTTACATCTAGAGAGTCTATCAACTGTTCAACAAATTTTGTTCAGGAAATTCGTCAAACAACCTACATGAATGATCTATTCTACAACCTTGGGCATACCTAGTGAACTTTTGTTCATACAATTCATCAAACCTACAAGAATCCTCTATTCCACCACCCTGGGCATACCAAGTGATCATGGTAGTTAATGAGAGTGCATTTTGTTGAGGTATTTTGTTAAAAAATTTGCTTGCATCTTCCAATTGTCTATCCTAAACATACACCATAGTCCTTGTATTCCAAGAAACTCCATAGTTATTGTAGTCCAAGAAATCCATTTTGTTATGTCATTTTGTCAAACAATAGGAGTCCATCTAATCTACCACTATGCACATAATCTGCAACCATGGAATTCTAGGAAACTACATATGTTAGTGAGCTAACCTACCTAACCCCTCACATAGATAGACTAATATATTTTCCATGTAATAAAGGCCGACATAGTTAATAAGGCCTATTTAATAAATGTGAACAACTCAATGTAAGAATACCTAATAGAAGCTTCTGCTTATAGAAATATCTTCCTCTAGAATGTTCTTTAGAAGATAAAATTACTATAAATAAGAGTAGGAGGTATGAGAAAGCCTTGTCTTGAGAATTATTGTAATAGAGTGCTACTTTGCTGGAGGTTTCCCCTTAAAGAGGAAAGTGAACATTGCTTCCTAATAATAAAGGTATCATTTTTGGTGTTGTGGTTCTCTACATTTTGTTGTTTTGCTGGTATTTTCTGTAGTATTTATGTTTTCTACTTAATATAATAGAACTAGTACCTTACAAGTGGTATCAAAGAACTTTCCTCTGTGGAAATTGTCGTTCAATAGATAAAACTTCAGTGGGGAAACTACATACAGGAACTACAGACAATTTCATGGGGTTACTCAAAACAAGCATTTCACCTTGTTGGAAACCTCTGTAACACATGTTGGTACCCTTTGAGTAGTACCGCATTAGACAACATTTGTACATGGACATCACTCTCACATACTTTTAGGTATATCGGGAGTCCCCTATGTCTCCTGAAACCATCCCTAGATCAACCGATCAACCACCTAGCTGTTATAGTGACACTGATATCAACACTTAGGAAAATACTCTCTAGTACACGTGTTATCATGTAGTACAAATAAGGGTATAGTCAATCCTCCTTAGTTGGTGCCCTAATATATTAGGTTGAGTACTATTGTTCGACCTTGAACGTATATCATAGAGTTGTATCACAGGGAAAATCCTTGTCTGTAGGAACTAGGAAAAACCCTAACCCTTCGGAAAGGAACAAAACAAATGAGCGATATTGTCGTTCAACCCTACCTCCCACATTTCGGCTGTGACATTCCTACACACGTTTTTTTCCTATCAACAATTTTGGCAAGTTTTCACTACATTATTCTTCAGTCCAGAGTATAACTCTATAGAAGTATAAAAAAAAAGAGTATAGTGGTCCCATCGACTCCTCTATTTGTCTTGATCTCCATGGTACCTATCATTTTTAATCCCTTTTTTTTCTTTTTTAGTGGACCTGATCCCCTTTCTGAAAACCTTATTTGGGACCTATCCTATCGGATTTATCTCTAATCCTTGATCGTTGTGGTCCCTATCACTTCTAAGCCTCTTTTTTCAGTGGACCCACCCACCCTTCCCGTCACCCTTATTTGACACCTATCCCATTGCATTCCACTTTTTGCACTAATCATCGTGATATATATAATTTCTCTCTCTTTTTTCCATGTACCCACTTCCCCTCCCAAACACCCCTCATTCCCAAATGGCCAACACCTACAACCAAAAAATCCTTCACTTGCAAGATGAATCCAAACAACACATGGAGAACATCCACATAATGAATTCTGACCTTTCTTTGACCAATTTCAAATTGGCAACCCTTCGGGCTGAAGTTAAGGGTGAATTAAAAGAAGTTAAGAGAGAATTGGAAAAAAATTAAGGGAGAATTGAGCTCCATCCACTCCACTCTCAACCAATTGTTAAAATGGTCCCATAGCTTTCCCTCCTTTGAAAACAATTCACACTATGAAGGTGAGGACTATTCCCATAATATGGCCTTTCATTCCAACTCCCTTCATCGTGACCCCCATATTCCCGGAGTGGAGGTGAACCAATTTTATGGATTGTGTTGGATTATTGAGAGGTGGGGTGAATCAATAATGAGCAATTTATACCACTTATTAATCATTTTAACCACAATGTATATTCTTTTAACTTATTCAACAATGTTCATCAATTCATTATCAATATATTATTGCATCATAAACATTAACATCCATCAGTGCATAATAAACAATAATAGACACATCCACACAACACACAGTACACTGGTATTTCATGCAAAAACCCATTGTGGGAGAAAACTACATAATGCTTTTCTTATATGTAAAATAATTACATTCAAGGAAGCACCAAATTCCAATTCCCTAGATCCAACCAAAAGGAGGCTCCAACCCCCTGTGTTCTCCGGATTCAATCGAAAGGTGGCTACAACCACCTAATTATTTGGCTCCAAACAGAAGGAGGCTCTAACCCCCTAATTCTCAGGCTCCAACCTGAAGGAAGCTCCAACTCCCTAGTTCTACGAATCCAACCAGAAGGTGTCTCAAACCACCTATCCTTGCCCTGTCCTATCGCCTTAAAATATAAGTGACAAATGTAGAAAACCTGTCACTATCACTGAATCAACCACTATCATTATCAACCTGTACCAACAACATGTAACAACCTATAACAAGAAACCTGTACAACCAACCTGTCACAACTTGTATCAATCAACCTATCACAACCCGTATCAATCAACCTGTACTATCAACCATGTACATCAATCACTCACACAACCTGTACCACCAAAAGTGAATCAAATATGCACAACACATCCTATCAAAACAACCTGTACTCATATCAACCTCATCAACCAAATTAGATCTACTCACCAAGACAATTCTCAACCATATGCACACTATCACCAAGATGTGCATCCCCCAAGACTACTCACAAACATGAACAAGATATACAAATATCAATATGTTCTTCTAAAAGTATATCAAGTCATATATGCCACATCATCCATAAACTGTGTGCCAACAATACTACTAACAAGTGCCTCTAGAAATGTACCAAACATGTACCAATCATGTGTCACCAACACTACTAGCAAGTGCCTCTAATGCAAAAAACATGTACCAATCATGTGTCAATCAACAAGCCAAACTATGACTCATCAAGACATATCAACATCACCATACCATACATCAACTATATGTCTCAACATGTACATCAACCAAATATCAAATACATACACCAAGATATCCAACAATTGGGCCTCTAACAATGCATCACACTATCATAAGCCAAATACCATAAATACCTACACAAGACCATGTGCCAATAAGTTGTAGTCCACCTGTACCAATGACTTGTATTCATCCTGCACCAAAACCTGTTCCAACATATACTAGAAGGTACATGACCTGTCAATACTGCAACACACATATGTACGTGACCTGTATATACTTGAGCACGTGTATGTATGTGACCTATCCTCTATCAGCCTGCGTACACCCTCAGAAAACTAGGGTTTCCATTTTTCTGCAACTCAGATACTTTGTTGCCTCTATCACGTCAACTTGTAACCTGTCACTTTTTCCAATCTGTAGTTGTTCCCTATGCATACATCATCATACATATCCCTTAACCAAGTGCATCTATGTCTCTCTAGTCATGTTCCATACATGTGTATACAATCATGATCAAGTGTAATAATCGTCACATGGAATATACATCAAACCCTCACTGATATGCAACCTCGAATTACACCAACAACTTCACAAACTTATCACAACCAAAACCTTCAACCATGTACCAAGAAATACAAGATATGCCTCAACACTCATGCCAACAAGATGTACCAACGATTAATACCAAACATACCAATGATGTATTTCTATAGATCTATCTCATACCATAAGTGCCATACAACCAAGAACCTCTCTAGGGAAAATCCTCAACCTCTCATAACCATATCTCATGTAGAAAAAATATCCATCTACACATAAAAATATGACATACCTTTTGAACCTGTAGATAGATCTGTTGTACCTGGTCACTGTAGACCATCCTGGGAACTTGCTTTCAGACTCTGAGAACCTGACACTATTAATGACTCAAGATTTCATGGCTTTTCCCAACTGTACGTGACCTATTCTTCTTCAACCTACATATGTACATGTCCTAATCCACTGCAACTCACATATGTACGCGACTTCCTACACTGCAGCCTGGGTACATCTAAAAAACTAGGCTTTTTTTAGTAATTCTGCAACTCCAAAACTTCACCATCAACCCTCCTTTTCTACCTCAAATTTGTGTACTTCAAATGTATCAATGAGTACCTGCAATAATTTTTTCACAAATAATAGATATTCAATGTGCTCATTAGGTGCTAATAAGAGATCCTTTCTCTCTTGTTTATACTCTCCAAGTAGCTTCCTCAAGGGGTTATCTTCTAACTAACTTTACCCAACTTCCTTCTTTTAGAGATAACCCACTTCTAAATACTTTTCCACTTACAACCAATTTATCCACAAATATTAAACTCACCGCTTCTAGTTACAACTAATTTATTTTTAATTGTTTTCTTTTTGCAACAACTTAACTCATTATTAACTCCTAGTTACAACAACTTTGACTAGTAAACTTCTTCTAGGAGCTTCTAGAATAAATTGAGTTCTTTAACCTTCTAGGGCTTATAGATAATTCATGAGAGTTCTCCAACTTAAAAAATCCATAACTCTCTAACCATGAGGAGTTATGTGATGTACTGATCCAGGTGGATATTGGTGGCCACCCACCTATTCCAACTAGATCCTTGTGTCCGTTTTTTGTTCAACAAATTCTTCTGTACTGCTTTGTAATTGTGGGTTCTACACTTCTGGGGGTGTATGAAGCCCCACACATCCTTCAGGTGGATGCAAGTGGCCTCTCGCCTAATCCAACTGGCTTATTTTGTATGTTTTCATGTCAACACATCTTGTTGGACTTCTAGGGCCGTTTTGGGGCCCTAAACGTTGTGTTTTTTGGATCTCCATAGTCAAAATGCAGATGGAGTCAGATTTTGATGGTGGAATGTGTATCTCTCTGAAATACCTTTCCAACAGGCTATCACGCGCCTAAAATGGAGGTCGTATGCAAACATTACGACCCTGAGAAGTTGAGGTACCAAATTACTCCAACTTACCCATAGGGCCCACATGACTTTTGTTGTTTCACCTTCTAGGGTTAGGTTTTTGGATGTATAGGGTTTTGGAATTCATGAGTAATATCCAAAATGCCCCTGGAGCTTCATTGTAATCCATTCTGCTCAGACAGATGCACATAGCAACCACATCTCTTCTTAGAGATGACTACTACCATTCGAGCAAGTGTTTCCGTTCTGCAGTTTTACAGTTTCAACCTATTTCATTATTTAATAGAAGATATTATTCACTGAATATTTGTGTTATTCTTCATATCTATGTGTTTATTGTATTCATTTTGTAAATCAGTTCATTCCGCTCCTAAATCCGGATCAATGGTATCATAGTGGTTTGCTCTTCATTTATTTTTCTTCATGCATGTCCCCAACAAGATTTGGGTACAAGACGCTAGGACTCAATCTAATCGAGCCATTACAAGATCGGTCATGACGAGATCGACAAAAACCCATGGGGGATGAAAATAAAGATGATGGAGTAGAAGATCCTATTAAAATGTTTCTCTAGGAATCCCTCGCGCAACAAAGGAACAAAATGATGGACAACTTCACGCAGATCCTTCGATGACTGCCCACAGGAGAAGCATCTTCATCAAGCGAGCATGCAACCCCCTTCAAGGTACATGTAAATTTTGATATTCCATTATTTTAAGGACTGATAGATGTGGATGTTGTAGATAAATGGTTGAATCTGCTCGAAGGATATTTTTCGTTCCACAATTTTTTCAATAGGGAAAAGATCACTTTTGCACTCCTCAAGGTTGTTCCCCATGTTAAAGACTGGTGGGATACTTACTCCAAGAAAAGGGCTGTGGAGGAATCTAGAATGTTTGTGGTGGCCCCTACATGGGATTCCTTCTAGGATGCCATTAAAGAACAATACTACCTAGTTGGAAGCTACGAGGACTAGTACACTAGATGGACCACCCTACGTCAAGAAAGGGACCAGACAGTACCAGATTTCACCAATATTTTCCATACCCTACGCACCAAATTGGGTATCAAAGACTATGAGCAACATATGGTGCTCAAATAATGTGGTTGTTTGCATAGATACATTCAAACAAAAATTGATTTTTTGGACATCACCTCATTGGGAATGGCTTATAGATATGTTGTCAAGATCGAGCAGAAATTTAAGAAGAAACAACGAGAGTTTGGATCTGCAAACCCCTCACAGCTGACGCAGGGCAAAGGCAGCCCCAACCCACACAGCAAGGGACCAAGTCGACATGGCTACCCTCAGGACACCTAGTCCAAGCCACAACACAAGAAGGGAAAAGAGAATATGAAGAAGGACACGAAAAAATGGTGTGAGTACCATAAAAGTCCTTGGCACAACACTGAAGAATGCTTCTCCAAGTAGTCCCTCTTGGCCAAGCTGAAGGATTCTACGTCAGAGGCCGATTTTGATTCCGAGTTAGATCCTAAAGGAGGAAATCAGATTATCAATGTTGAACCCAGTGCCACTGTCACTACCACCAAAGTACAACCAAATGAACTATAAGAACCAGAGGAAGGGGAATGCCTCTTTCACTTACATATGTGGTTCAAGGGGGTTTTGATTCATTTCATTGTCGACAACGACAATAAGAAGAAACTGATTTGAGAAGAGGTTGTCAAGCGGTTGGACCTTCCAACGACACCGCACCTGCAACCCTACACCATCAGCTGGCTTCTCCAAGGAAGAGATCTCTATGTCATCCAATAATGTCGTCTCCCCTATGACATAAAGCCTTTCAAAGATGAGTTATTGTGTGATATTTCTCCCCTTGATGTTTGTGATGTTCTTTTAGGAAAAGGATATTTGTGGAAGCGTCATTCTGTGTATGAGTCTAGACCCCGCAATATTATTATTACTTTGGGTAGACAATTATACAAGATCTTAGAGGTAGCGTTGCCTACTTCTATTTGTTTAATCTCTGCTAAGCAATGCAGTAAATTCATTTCACAGAATGGGAAGTTTGTCTTCTTTGTGATCCATGCTCACAACAATAAGAAGGTCATTGCCACATCCATGGTCTCTAGACAACACCTCTCTTTGCAACAGAAGCAAGTGGAAGAGATCGTGGAATAATACAGAGACATCTTCGCCTCACCTACAGGGGTACTGACACACTACCAAGTCAAGCATCCAATTGATCTAAACCCCAACGCAACTCTACCTAATAGACTAGTCTATCGATGCTCGTTCATGGAGAATGATGAAATCAAGCATCAGATCCAAGAGCTTCTTCAAAAGGGGAATATTAGATCTAGATCTTCCCCTTGCGGAAGCCCGATTGTACTGGTGCAATCGGGACTTGGCGACTCTGCATTGATTATAGATCCTTAAACAAAATCATAGTCAGGAACCTCTACCCCATTCCCAGGATTGATGACCTTCTTGACCAACTCAAGGGGGGAAATTTCTTCAGCAATATTGACCTAAAGTATGGCTACCACCAGGTTCCCATCGAACCAACCGATGTATGGAAGATAGCCTTCAAGTCTAAAGAAGGTCTCTATGAATGGCTAGTCATGCCCTTTGGCTTAACAAATGCACCGACCACTTTCATGAGGTTGATGGATGATGTATTGAGACCCTTCACCAACTCCTTTGTGGTAGTATATTTGGAGGACATCCTCATCTTTAGCAGAACGTGGGAGGAGCACATGCGACATATTCAACAGGTTTTGAGCACTCTACGACAACACAAGCTTTATTCCAACTTGGAAAAATGCTCTTTTGGCATGAACAAGGTCCAATACTTGGGCTACATTGTTGATGAGAATGGGGTACATGTTGATCCATCTAAGATCCAAGTCATTCGTGACTAGCCAACCCCGACCACACTGACCAAGCTTCGAATCTTTTTGGGACTAGCCAACTTCTACCGATGGTTCGTGTTGGGATTCTCCCATATTGCATGGGCCCTCAGCAAGGTGACCAAGGGCGGTGGTAGGGCCAAGTTAATGTGGGGGAAGGAGAAACAACAATCATTCGATGATCTAAATCATCGCTTGTCCTCAACTCCAGTACTCTCCTTTCTCGATCTGCAACAATCATTCGAGTTTGAGACTGATGCATCTGACTATGCTGTGGGCGCAGTTCTCACTCAACATGGGAATCTGGTGGCATCCCATAGTGAGACACTCTCTGATACAATCTGTAAATACCCAACCTGTGAAAATGAAATGTATTTCATTTTACAAGCCAATCGTCAATGGAAACATTACATTCTTAGGAAAGAGACGATCATACACATTGATCACAATCCTCTGTAGTTCATACAGACACAGGGGAAATTACAAAACGAATGCCATCATAAGTGGTCCACCTACCTGTAGTAGTTCCATCTCAACATCAAGTATAAGATAGTTATCTCCAATCGTGTCGTTAACTGCCTCAGTCGGCCTCCTGTAGCTGCACTCACCACTGTGCTCCATTCCTATGGACATGAAGCATCTGAGTGGCCCCAACTTTATCAACAATATCCGGACTTCACCACCACATATCAGCTGTTGGGTACATGCGCAACTGCCACTGATTTTCACATTTAGGACAAACTCTTATGCCACCTGGGCCATATCTTTGTTCCTACAAGCGAGCGTGCAAAGATCATTTGGGAAGCCCACTACAGTTGGATGTTGGACATTTTGGCGTATAGAAAATTGTGGTCGCTCTTTAGAAAAAAAATTATTGGCCAAAACTTCGACAGGACATCATCAAATATATCAGATCTTGCACTGCCTGTGCCATTGCAAAGCCAACCATCAAGAATCAAGGCTTATACACCCCTCTTCCTATTCCCGAGAAGCCTTGGGAATCCATCTTAATTGATTACATGTATGGCTTGTCGTCCACCAAGCAAGGAAATGACTGTGTGTTTGTGATCATTGATCAGTTTTTTAAGATGGCCATCCTCACAGTCTGTAAGAAGAATGTCACAGCGGCATATACTTCCAAGCTCTTCTTCGAACGAGTGTGGGTCCACTTTGGGATACCATAGACCATCATCTCTGACTGATTCAACATGTTCCTCAACACCTTTTATTCGAGTCTCTAGTCTCTATTGAACACCAAGCTCACAAAATCCACTTCTTTCCACCCCTAAACTGATGGCCAAATAGAGGTCGTCAATCAGATGATTGTGCACATCCTGTGCATGTACAATTCTAAGAATCCATGTCCATGGGATGAGAGTCTCCCATATGTCCAACACATTTACAATAGGGATCTCCATAGTTCCACCGACCATAACCCATTTCAGGTGGGTCTGGGATTCCAACCCTTGGGACCCATTATTGTTGCACTTCCTCTTTCCACCGCACAGATAGACTCTTCCCCTAATCTATCTGCGATCGACAAAGCCACCAGATTCATTGAGAGGATTCAACACATCCTCCTATAGGTCTAGGAAATTTTGTAGAAATCCAATGCTAAGTACAAGCAACGCCATGATCAACACAAGGTACCACACCAGTTTCAGGTTGGCGACAAAGTCTGGTTACATTTGCAGAAGGAGCGTCTCACCAGGCCCCATAGGAAGCTTCACCCACTTTGTTATGGGCCTTACACTATCACTAAGGCCATGGGTAGAAATTATTTTGAGCTCAACACTCCACCCTTCCTTGGTCTTCATCCAGTATTCAATGTGGACCTCCTTCGGCCATATTTTATACCATTATTGGACACCTCCAAGATCATCGAACAAATGACACCAACAGAGATCAACCCTGACTGCATGGAACAAGCATACATAACCAGATAGTGGACACACAGGTCAAAGGCACTCTCCAGATGCAGATCCAGCTTTATCGGGTTGTCAAGGTAGGGAAACTCCTACACCAAGGCAAGTGGCTCACCCGGGGCCAAATCCAACAGAAGTTTCCTCACCTGATGGGGGAACTCAACGTAATGGAGACCATTTCTTCCTAAGGGGGGAGGATTGATCTAGGTGGATATTGGTGTCTAGCCACCTATTCTAACTGGTTCCTCATGTCCATTTTTTTTCAGTTCGTTCTTCTGTATTGCTTTGTAATTTTGGGTTCTACACTTCTGGGGTTTTCAGAATCCCCACACATCCTCCAAGTGGATATGGGTGGAATCTCGCCTAATACAATTGGATTATTTTGTATGTTTTCATGTCAACACATCTTGTTGTACTTCTAGGGCCATTTTGGGGCCCTAAACGTTGTTTTTTTGGATCGCCATAGTCAAACTATAGATGAAGTCAGAGTTTGATGACAAAATGTGTAGTTCTCTGAAATAAATTTCCAACGGGCTATCACACTCCTAAAATGGAGGTCGTATGCAAAAGTTATGACCCGGGGAAGTTGAGGTACTAAATTACACCAACTTACCCATAGGACCCACATGACTTTTGGCATTTCACCTTATAGGGTTAGGTTTTTTGATGTCTAGGGTTTTGGCATTCATGAGTAATATCAAAAAGGCCTCTGGAGCCTCACTGTAATCCATTCCTTTCAGACGGATGCACGCAACAGCCACATCTCTTCTCAGAGATAGCTACCACCATTCGAGCAAGTGTTTCAGTTTTGCAATTTTACAGTTTCATCCTATTTCATTATTTAATAGAAGATATTGTTCACTGGATATTTGTGTTATTCTTCATATCTTTGTGTTTATTATATTCATTCTTTTAATCAGTTCATTCCGCTCCTAAATCCGGATCACATACCACATATCACCAAAAATGGCACGACATGTACTATCCATCTAGAATAGTCTTACCTATAAATACATTGATCTTCATACCTTTATACCTCAAACAATATTAAGTTCCTTAACCATACTGTTGGGGCTACCAGAATGTTCTACCGGACATACTCAATGGTTGACATAAATCTACAACATCACTCTCCAAAGGTTGACATCAATGAAAAACAACTATCCAACTTTCCATCAATCTAGACCAATTGTATAACAATATCCCCCTTTGGAATTGATGGAAACACCAACATTGATGGAAAAAATTAGACATGGAAATATTCATTCTCATACTTCACCTATGATCATTTCTCCTCATCAATGGTTCTATCTCTCCCCCTTTGACATCAATGACAAGGGTATCTCCCTTTGGGGATGCTTCCCCTTATTGAACTCTCCTTGGGGATGCTCCCCCTGCCTAAATGCCTTTGATCTTTCTTTATGTTTCTAATCCTTTGATTACTCTCTCTCCCTTCTTCTGATGAATCTCTACCCCTTTGAGAAAGGGTATCACTCTGATGCAATACTTAATTCATGACGCTCATTCTCCCCCTGGGATCATGCCTATATGCTCTCTCTGTCTAACAACTTATCTAAATGATCTTTCTACATGTCTTCCTGCTTCTCTTTCTCTTCCTTTTAATTCTCTGCAAGATTTTGTGTAGAACAATATAGGTCTTCATGTACCTGCTACCTTTTGGAGTTATTGTCCATTGATGCTTCCTTGTGTAATCAACTGACATATATGAAAAGCATTCAAATAATCATCCAACATTATTTGAACCACTCTCTGAACCATTCTCTGAACAAATATATAACACGATCTCTAAATCCATGCTCTGAGCTAGTCTCTAAAGAAATTTGTGCTAAACTCATGCTATCATCCATTGTGTCCAAACCTGCTAAGTGTTCTTACCAATCCATCTATGTCCATACTATCCATGACTCTTCTACACAATTGTCCACAATGCTGACCCATATGTTACTGTACTATCATGAAGACTTCACTGCTGTAACTGATCAACCTGTCATACTATACTTCTACAAATTCATTGGTCTGAATCTGTCTACTCGAACTCTACGAGGTGCTTGAAGGATGGTTCTCCAATCTATCTCAACTACTGCATAGACTCCCCCTTTCAAATATTCATATTACCTAGGAGTCTCCAAGTTGGATGGCTTATAAAAATACCTTCCCGATGTAGTATTCATCTTCATCATATCTCTAAACTATGACTTCTTTCTTCTTATTCTCTTCCTGGATTCTACCATCTTCCTTTCTGCATATATATTTCTCATGATCTTTCACTACTATGTATCCTGAGAGTGCGATTTTTGGGACTTATTCTTTCTTTACATGCTCTTCATTATGATATTTCTCTGCTACAGATTTTGACAATATGCTTCCTGAAACGTGTTCTTCTTTTTTTCATTCATTGTCTTTCTCGTACTATGGCAAGTCTTGTGATTACCAATACCTGTTCTTTATTCACATGCTCTTATAGTTTTTCATTTCTTCTCCAAATCTTCCTGTATTTGACAATTTCCTTTTTCCCTATAGATTTTTCTTCATCTCGTACTATTGCTAATCCTGTGATATCTGGGACCTGGTATTTATTCACATGTTCTTCTTGTTTTTTTTTCCTTACTTTCTTATATCTGATATCAGTTTTCTCTTTCATGGAAGTATCGATCACGCTTCTACAATCACGAGCTATGTGTCCATAGTTATTGAATTTGTAATATTCAATGTTATGTGGGGCCACATAAGCATTTCTTCCATAAGACCTACAATCTACAACCTTATGTCCAAAGTTAGTACAATAAAAACAATGACCATAAAATAAATTTGCACTCCTGGTAATGCTTGATGTAGTCCTTCTGAATCCGTGTCTTGGATGATAATGATTTACTCTTCTTTGGAACCTTTCATTATGGTTGAAGCTTCTTTGATATTCAAATGTAGAGGATCTTATTTGATGTTATTCTCTTATGCAATCTTCTTTTTTAGTCTTTTATACTTCTGGAATGTTCTTCTTCAAGGGATTGCATTCTTCCTTCCTCATCGAACCTTTAATGACTTTTGCATAAGTCTTTTTATTCTCTACATTCTTCCTTTCCGGAAACCTGGAGGGATTCTCTTCCACTGATGATGTGGATGTTTCTTTCTCTTCAATATGTGTGTTGAGCTTGACAAATTTTACTCTTAACATGACAACTTCTTCTTCAATCTTCTCCACCTCTTCTTCTTTCTTCAACATCTGAGACTTCGTGACTTCTTATGTTCTCTTTGCTTCTTCAAGTTGTATTTTCAATGTAATTATTTTTTCTTTGAGTCTTCTCTCTTCTTGAGCAAACTCTTCCTCAATCTAGTTTAAATCATCGGTTCTTCCCTTGAGATGATTTGTCGATATATTTTCTCTCTTTTATGCTTCTTCCTTTTGTGCTGCTATGTTGGCTTCTAAACACTTCTTTTGATCTTCTATAGTTTCTTCAATCCTTCTGGCATCTTCTAGTTGAGCTCTTAAATTCTTGATGACCTGCTGAGCTTCTTTTGAACCTTGAACACTTTCCTTTTTCTTCATCAATTATTTCTTGAGTGACTTGTTTTCTTCTCTTTCTTTATTTAGTTCATCTAAAGAACTGATCAGTTCTACTTCATAATTGTTTTCTATTTCAATTGTCTTTTTCCTCTCATTACTTTCAAGGCATTCGATTTCAAGATGTCTGCATTTTTCACAATTAAAGAAAAAAACATACTTCTATTAATTACATACTCTTCTGAATTTGAATCTGTCTAACATGATGAATATCTTTCTTCCTATTTTGTACCTGCATATTCTTTGGAATTCTCTGACTCTCTGATGTGTGAAGAATATATATCATGTATCTTATCCCAAATTTCTTTAGTTGATGAACATTTACTCACTTTGTCCTTAACTGAATCATATAGTCCTTCCAAAATGAAATCCATTGCAATTTTGTTATTCTTCTTCAATTCCTTCTTCGTTGTAGTCTTTTCTTTGTTTGTAGCATTGTATCTTGTCACAAATGAATACCAAATATCATATCCCTATGCTTCTAAAAAGGTTCTTTTCCTTATGCTCCACATCTCATACTGATTCAAAATGATCTTTTAAATGACTTGGTTAAGTATTTTGCATGAGTTGATTTACCATTTAGAAATTAAAGAGAAGAAGAAGGAGATTTAATGAAAGAATGTTGTATCCATCATAAAGAATGAAAAATATAAAAATGAGCATTAAGAATAACAAAACATAATGCCAAAAATTGTTAATGAAGTTCGACAAAGTTGCCTACATCTCCGGGCATGTCTTCAGTTGGGAAGGCATTCTTATTAATCTTCAATGCTTCAAAAGTACATCAGAATTACATCAATTTGTTCTCTAACTGACACAACAATTTTCTTCTCTATCTCAGGAACTCAACGCAACAGACTTCACTGAAAAAGGTGGAGTAGAACTCCTAGAAATGGCCTCCAAAGCTCAGCTACTCTCCTGGATTCCCTGCATAAAAATGGCTTGGACTTTACAAATTGGCATTATTTTGATGTTCTGAACTTCCAAAAAGGCTTGGTTTAAATAAAATTTGAGATGGGGATTAGATCCCAACTTCTCCCCAATATATGACCTTAATTTGGGCTCCATATACTCCAAAAATGGGCAAAATCCCATTAAAATAGCCCAAAAATCATTAAAAATCCAATTATAAAGTTTAAAAACCACTTTTAGCAGCACATTGGGTGTGCGCCCCTTTTCCTCCGACCCTTGGTGATATGGGAAGCCATGTGGTTGTGTTCTAGTGTGACAGACACTCGGTCCTAGCCCTTGGTTCCCGACCATAGGTCATGTGGAGGCCCATGTGGCAACGTGCATGGTCCAAGTGTCACCCCGCACCCCTATCTCTTGCTTCCGGGTCATATGGAGGTCCATGTGGTTGATGTTGGGTTGGAGGGCTAGCCCCATACGCACCACATTGTAATCGAAACTGAGGGCGATGGCGGTGATATTAAGCCACGCCTTTTCACCACCTTGGTCATTGGATTGTGGTTCAGTCATTGCCTAGAGAGAAGGTCGGAAGTTTGAATCACCCGAAGTTTGTTTAGCTAGTTGACCAAGCCTTTTGGCCTAATCTAGTTTCCCATGTGGCACCCTGTGATTGGGCCACTTGGAAACATGTTATTGGTTTGTGCCACTTCAACACCCACTCAATAGCCATGTCAGTGCCACCTGTCATCCTATTGTACTGCCACATCACCTGCCAGCTAGGATCTATACTACCACGTGTCATTCCTAGAAGTTACCACGTCAATGTACAAACTACCACGTCAACGTCCATACGGTCCAGTCATCCACCACATCAGCACCCAAAAATGCCAAATCTGCATGACATGTGTCAGCCTATGGTGCTTCCACATCATGTTGATGTCATCTACCATGTGTCATGATGACGTCAACAGTACAGATTGTTGACTTTGACTTTGACTATTTGCCTGTTTGGGAAAAACTTCAGATCGTGATATCTTTCACATACGAAGTTCATTTTCGAAAACGAATATACTGCCATAATTGACATGACAAGTACTATGCGATGGCGCTAGTTTCACCCAAATCTGATAACTTTGATTTTTTGGCCTTTTTAGATCCATTTGGATCACACCTCCCCATTAAGACCTTTTGGTCCTCCAAAAGGATATTAACCAGACATTAAGTGCAGGATAGGCCTCCCCACTTGTCCTTTGTCTATCAAATCTGTCATATGCACCTGTCACATCATGATCAATTGCAAAACAACCATGATAACTGAACACATATTGTTAGCCATCTTCATTCGTTCACATCCTTCTGAATTCACTACCATCCATGTAGAACACATTAGCAGCGATAACAATATCAGAAACATGACTAAAAATGAACCAACTTGTTTGTTCTTCTTTACACGATTGAACGACAAAAACTCATCTTGAAGCAAAGTATGGCTAGATCTACATGCTACAACCATTTTACTTTCTTGCTTAAGATCAACTGGTACAATTATAGGTGTATTGCTTGCATAAGCTTCCTTCAATTGTTCCATTGTAAAAAGAGATTGATTCCATTCGATGTGTTGAGAATGCACAACATATTTTGTCCCTTCTTTAGTTAAGATATTGATTTTGTTCCCTGAAGAAGATTGCTTTCCGATCATATAAATAAGGGCTACCTAATACCGTTCCACATGCTTCTAGCGGTACATGCTTTGTGGATGAAGTAATTGCTTTCCGATCATATAAATAAGGGCTACCTAATACCGTTCCACATATTACTTCATCCACAAACTTAGATGTAATTGCAAACTTTATGATACATTGCTTTGTTATGGGAAATTTGTGATTTTTGCTTATCCAATTTAGTGAATAGGGTCTGTGATGTATCTTAGTTTTTAATCCCAATTGCTTAACCACCTCTTATGAAATTAAGTTAGCTTGAGATCTGCTATCTAATACAATGTCGATATTGGTATGTTTCATAATTACCCTTATATGAAATAATTTACTTCTAGAAGATTCTTCCATTCCAAGTAATCATCATACAATATTTTTACCATCTTCGACATGACATACAAAGTTCTTTGAAACTCTCTTTTCTTTTGAGAAACTCCTTCTTCTGATGTCATCTTCTCACTTTGAGATGTCCTTTTTCTTGATCCAATTTCGAGATCTCCTTCTACAAGCTCTCCTTCACCATTCCTTAAATTTTCCTTGGTGATCATGCATACTTAAAGCAACCAATTGTCAAACTGCTCCGATACCTATTGATCTGAAATGATCTTTTAAATGACTTGGTTAAGTATTTTTCATGAGTTGATATACCATTTAGAAATTAAAGAGAAGAAGAAGGAGATTTAATGAAACAATTTTGCAGCCATCATAAAAAATGCAGAACAAAAAATGAGCATTAAGAACCACACACCATAATGCCAAATTTTTTTAACAAAGTTCGACAAAGTTGCCTACGTCTCCGAGCCTGTATTCAGTGGGGAAGGATTTATTATTAATATTAAATTATTCAAAAGTACATCAAAATTACATCAATTTGTTCTCTGGTTGTCACAACAATGTTCTTATTTGTCTTAGGAACTCAATGCAATAGACGAGACTGAAAAAGGTGGAGTATAACTCCCAGAAATGACCTCCAAAGATCAACTATTCTACTGGGTTCCTTGCATAAAAATGTCTTGGACTTCACAAATTGGCATTATTATATTGTTCTGAACTTCCAAAAAGTCTTGGTTTAAATAAAATTTGATTTGGGGATCATATATCAACTTCTCCCCAAGATTTGGCCTTAATTTGGGCTCCAAATCCTCCAAAAATGGGAAAAATCCCCTTAAAACAACCCAAAAATAATTAAAAATCCAATTATAAAGTTTAAAAACCACTTTTGGAAACATATTGGGTGCACACCCCTTTCCCTTCGGCCCTTGGTAATATGGGAAGCCATGTGGCCAAGTGCTAGTGTGACAAGCGCTCAGTCCTAGCCCTTGGTTCCCGACCATAGGTCATGTGGAAGGCCATGTGGCCACGCGGTTGGTCCAAGTGTCACCCATCTCTACATATCTCTTTCTTCTGGGTCGTATGGATGTCCATGTTGTTGGTGATGGGTCAACGGGCTAGCCCCATATGCACCACATTGTAATCAAAACCGAGGGCGATAGTAGTGGTATCAATCCATGCCTGTCCGTCACCCTGGTCATCAGATTGTTGTTAAGTCATTGCCTGGAGAGAAGGTCGGAAGTTTGAATCGCCCAGAGGTTACTTAGCTAGTTGACCCGGGCCTTTTGGCCTGATCCAGGGTGCCACGTGCCACCCTGTGATTGGGCCACTTGGCAACATGTTATCGGTTTGTGTCGCTTCAACACCCACTCAACAGCCACGTCAGTGCTACATGTCACCCTATTGTACTGCCACGTCACCTGCCAGCTGGGATTCGTACTACCACTTGTCATTCCCAGAATCTTCCACGTCATTGTACGAACTACCACATCAATATCCGTACGGTCTAGTCATCCACCACATTAGCACCCGAAAATGCCAAATCTTCATGACACATGTGATCCCCTGGTGCTTCCACATCATCATGATGACTTCATCTGCCATGTGTCATGCAAACGTATTGTTGATGTTAGCAGTACAGATCGCTGACTTTTACTTTGACTTTTTTCTTGTTCGGGAAAAACTTCAGATTGCAACATTTTTTGCATACTGAGTCCATTTTCGAAAAATAATATATTGTCGGAATCAACATGATGAGCACTACGCGATGGTCTTGGTTTTGTCTGAATCTGAGAACTTTTAATTTTTGGCCTTTTTGGATCCATTTGGATCACATACTCTAGACCATTCTGACCATTAAACAATGATACTCCATTCTAAGTATATTCCATGATCTCCTTCCAGTGGTTAAACAATCTCCCGAAGGAACCAAATTTGATACCAATTGTTGAATTACTGAGAGGGGGGGTGAATAAATAATGAGCAATTTATACCCCTTATTAATCCTTTTAACCATAATGTATAATCTTTTACCTTATTCAACAATGTTCATCATTTCATCATCAATATATTATTACATCATAAACATTAACATCCATCAATGCATAATGAACAATAATAGACACATCCACACAATACACAACACACCAATATTTTACATGGAAACCCAATGTGATAGAAAACCACATAATTCTTTTCTTACATGTCAAAGAATTACATTCAAGGAAGCACCAACTTCTAATTCTCTGGCTACAACCAGAAAGAGGCCCTAACCCCCTGTGTTCTCTGGCTTCAACCAGAAGGTGGATACAACCACTCAATTTTGTGGCTCCAACTATAAGGAGGCTCCAACCCCCTAATTCTCAGGCTCCAACTTGAAGGAAGCTCCAACTCCCTGATTCTCTGGCTCCAACTGGAAGGTGGTTCCAACCACCTATCCTTGCCCCATCCTACTGTCCTAAAATATAAGTTACAAATGTAGAAAACCTATCACTATAACTGAATTAACCACTTTCACTATCATTATTTCACTATCAACTTGTACCAACAACATGTAACTACCTATACCAAGCAACCTATACAACCAACTTGTCACAACATGTATCGATCAACCTGTCACAACCTGTATCAATATATCTGTACCAATCAACTTGTACTATCAAGCATGTACATCAATAAGTCACACAACCTGTACCATCATAAGTGCATCAACTATGCACAACACACATGTCAAAACAACATGTCATATCAACCTCATCAACCAAATCAGATCTACTCACCAAGATCAATCACCAAGGAAATTCTCAACCATATGCACACTATCACCAAGATGTGCATCACCCAAGACTACTCACAAACATGAACAAGATATACCACGATCAAGATGTGATTCTAAAAGTATACCAAGTCATATATGCCACATCATCCATAAACTACGTTCCAAATATACTACTAACAAGTGCCTCTAGCAATGTACCAAACATGTACCAATAATGTGTCACCAACATTACTAGAAAGTGCCTCTAACAATGCACCAAACATGTACCAATCATGTTTCAAGCAAAAAACCAAAATATGACTCATCAAGACATATCAACATAACCATACGATACATCAACTATATGTCTCAACATGTACCCAACATGTACATCAACCAAATATCAAAGACATACACCAAGATATCCAACAATTAGGCCTCTAACAATACATCACACTACCATAATCCAAATACCATAAATCCATACACAAGACCATGTGTCAATAATCTGTAGTGAACCTGTACCAATGACCTGTAGTCAGCCTACACCAAAACTTGTTCCAACATATACCAACAGGTACGCGACCTGTCAATATTGCAACACGCATGTGTACATGACCTTTATATACTTTAGCACACGTATGTACGCAACTTGTCCTCTGTTAGCCCGCGTACAACCTCAAAAAACTAGGGTTTCCATTTTTTTGCAACGTAGACACTTTGCTACCTCTATCATGTCAACCTGTAACCTACCACTATGTCCAATCTGTATCTATGCCCTATGCATACATCATCATACATATCCCTTAACTAAGTGCATCTATGTCTCTCTAGTCATGTGCCATACATGTGTATACAATCATGATCAAGTGTAATAACCCTCACATGGACTAGACATAAAAGCCTCACTGATATGCATCCTCAAACTACACCAAAAAATTCACAAACATATCACAAACAAAACCCTCAACCATGTACCAAGAAATACAAGATATGCCTCAACACTCAAATGAACAAGATGTACCAATGATTAATACTAGACATATCGATGTTGTATTTTTGTAGATCTAGATCATACCATAAGTTCCATACAAA
Source organism: Picea sitchensis (assembly GCA_010110895.2). Lineage (NCBI taxonomy): Eukaryota > Viridiplantae > Streptophyta > Pinopsida > Pinales > Pinaceae > Picea > Picea sitchensis. Next base: position 17,763 of record SNQJ01S0064081.1, on the reverse strand, counting down.
CAACAACCACTCTAGCGAATATACTCAACCTCTCATAACCATATCTCATGTAGACAACAATATCCAACCACACATAAAAATATGGCATACCTTTTGAACCTGTAGATAGATCTCTTGTACCCGATCATTGTAGACCTTCCCGGGAACTTGATTTCAGACTTTGAGAACCTGACACTCTGAGAAAATCAAGCTTTCATGGATTTTCCCAACTTTACATGACCTCTTCTTCTTCATCCTGCATATGCACGCACCCTAATCCACTGCAACCCATGTATGTACGGAACTTCCTACACTGCATCCCACATACACCTAAAAAACTAGGGTTTTTTTCAATAATTCTGCAACTCTAAAACTTTCACCATTGACCCTCCTTTACTACCTCAAACTTGCGTAACTTCGGATGTATCAATGAGTACTTGCAATAAATTTTTCACAAATAATAGATATTCAATATGCTCACTAGGTGCTAATAGGAGACCCTTGCTCTCTTATTTATACTCTCCAAGTAGCTTCCTCAAGGGGTTATCTTCTAACTAAATTTACCTAACTTCCTTATTTTAGGGCTAACCCACTTCTAACCACTTTTCCACTTACAACCACTTTATCCACAAATATTAAACTTACCACTTCTATTTGCAACTAATTTATTTTTAATTACTTTATTTTTGCAAAAACTTAACTCATGATTAACTCCTAGTTACAACAACTTTGACTAGTAAACTTCCACTAGGAGATTCTATAATAAATTGACTTCTTTTACCTTCTAGGGGCTTCTAGATAACTCATGAGGGTTCTCCAACTTCACAAATCCATAACCCTATAACCGTGAGGATTTATGTGACATACCACATATCATCGAAAATTGCATGACATGTACTATCCATCTATAATAGTCTTACCTGCAAATACACTAATCTTCATACCTTTATACCTCAAACAAACTTAAGTCCCTTAACCATACTATTGGGGATACTAGAACATGATACCATACATAATCAAGGGTTTACATCAATCTACAACATCACTCTCCAAGGGTTGACATCAATGATAACCAACTATCCAACTGTCCATCAATCTAGACCAAATGTGTGACAGCTTGAATCCCACAGAATGGGTCACTCAAATGGAACATTATTTCTCCTTGCATGGAATTACTAATGAGTTGGCCAAAATCTTCTATGGTGTCCTCTATCTGGATCCTGAATGTTGGCAATGGTGGCAATGGCATAGAAAGGGATGTCAAGGGTATGTTTCTTGGACATAGTTTTTTGCGGAGCTTTATGAACACTTTGACACCTACACCCACTATTTAGGTCATTTTACCAAGTTCAAACAATTTGGCATAGTGGAAGACTTTATATCCTCCTTTGAGAATTTAGATTTTAGAATGGAGGGAATGTCAGATGCCTTCTTCAGGGAATGCTTTATCAGTGGACTCAAAGATGAAATGCATGCCCAGGTTCTAATGGATATCCCTCAAACTTGGTTGGAATATACTAAATAAGTCAAGTAATCAAAATAGGTTGTCTCCACCCAAAACTAAAAACCATCATTTATTCCTCGCACTCAACCCAACAATCCTACCCCTCCTTGCACTCCTCTCAATATCCAAAAATTAACTCAGGTAGAAATGGATGAAGGCAAATTCAAGGGTCTTTTATATAATTGTGATGACAAATTTTTTCTGGGGTACAAGTTTAAGGAATATAATCTTTTTATGGCCATTTATGAGGATGTTATTGATGAGGATGTCAAAGTTTCCCTAGTGGAAGACCTAACCCCAATAGATGATCCTACTCCACCCTCTGATCCACTAGAAGTTGAACCACTGATTGTCGATTTTTCCAAAGCGGATTCAACCCTTGGTATGCTCTGAAATCATATTGATTTTACCACTCTACTCAACACCCGATAGTTAGCTCAAATAAAATCACTTTATCTACTAAAATCACAACTGATTAATCAACTAAACATGCAGTGAAATCATAAACAAGGAAATCAAATCAAGCACATAAGAACACCAAGAATTTTGGGTAAACCTCTGGAAAAACCCTAGAGGGAAAACCAATCCAATGATTCTTTTATTAAGGTCAAATTAGAGCTCCCGTAACAGGGATAATGACCCATTGAGAGAATTATTCATTGTAGACAAACTTGGAAACTCCTATGCTTCTGTGCGGCCTTGTACAAACACATTTCCCAATGCATCTCCAAATTTCCCTTCTCTAGCCCACGAATGTTTGAGCCTTTCCCTTCTCCGACCCATGAATATCTGCGACTGTCTCCACTGAGACCCTTGGATATGTATAGAAATCATGTACGGGAAGATCTGTATGAATCTGCTCTTCCCTCTTGTCTTTATCCTTTGAAACCCACCTGTGGCTACGTCTTCTCTCTCTTCTCCTTGATCTGTATGACCTCTAGATTAATGTCCTTCTCCACCTATCAATATCTTTAATCACAGTCCTTTGTGATTCAACCCTCTCATCAATACTTGGATGAACTCTCTTCACCCCAGTGAGATATACTCATTCTAGTGTAATAAAAAGTCCTTCTTTTCTCCTACAATCCTTACTAGCAAAATTACTTCTTTGCTATCCTCAACCCTGGTCTCTCACCAAGTCTCTCACAAGTGTATCTCACAAAATTTTCTACCTTGGTCTCTCACCAAGTTTGTTGACCTCGACCTCTCCTCAACAGTCTCGACCATGTTGACTCCCTCAACACAAGTGTCTGACTTTGATATCTCATCAAAAGTGTCTTCTCCTATACCCCAACCTTGCTTTTATAATCATGAGTTACAAAATATTTCTAATCTTCAAAGTGATATATGGTTGAGATTACTTCTGACACCCACTTAAGATTTAGATTACATGTTGCATACTAAGCATGTTTTTAAATAACTCAATTTACTAATAAATACAATTTTAGTTTAATTAATTCCTTCTAACTGAAGTAAACTCAAGACTAGAATATTTTCAAATACTTCCACATGCAAAACACATGCCTATGTGGAAGTATCTATCTGATGCTACCAAAACAACAACACTCCCTCTTAGAGAGGAAGGTACTTCTTCCACCTATATTTTACTCTATATTCACTGCCAATCCGCTACCATGTCTTCTCTCTAATAAACCTGATTGGATTCTCCCTTTGACACATAATATATCCCTTCCATGATGGTATGACATGTCTCCATAGACTCACTACCTTTGAACATGCTCCTAGAAGTCTCATTCTCCTGAGTATCCTGCATTGCCATCTCATACCATGACTCCTTCTTGACTGAATTGGAAGGATGCTCCTTCCCACTTGAACCTGAAAATTGACTCCCTCTGAGTTGCTCACCCTTTAGAGCTACCTACTCCTTGTTCTTTGTCACTATCCTGCTGCAAATTTCTCTCATAGGCTGGCCCTTTAGCCTATACAAGTTTCTCTCTCTAACTCCAAAGATAATTGCTTTGTTTGAGCTACATCCTCTAGGCATAATAAGCGCCTTTCCATCCTGAAACGCTATGTCAAATCCATTATTCTTGATCATTGAGACTGATACCACACTCCTCTTGAGTTTTGGCACCCATAGAACATCTTTCACTCTCAACGTGCCTCCTGACTCCATCCGGAATGACATTGTTCCAAATCCCTTCACTGCATGCTTGGTCCCATACCAAATTCCACATGCATCTCAGATTCAGACTCTGTGAAGATCTTGAACACCTCTCATGCTCCTGTCATATGACATGTAGATCCACTAGCTATCAACCATGCATCAGTTGATATGATGGCCACAGAAGTCTGATAAACCAGCAAGAACTTTGTTTGTTCAAACTTCTTGCAAAACTCGCCCACTTGAGCCTTTGTCAATGCAACTAACTCTGATTGCATTTTTCTTACCCCTTTCTTCCCATGCAGACATTGCCCTACATAATGTCCAAAGTTGTGACATGAAAAGAACTTGACTTTTCTCATGTCCTTCTTTTTCTTTCCATCTTGAGCAGTCAACTCTCCACTGGAAATCTTCTTCAACTTGCCCTTCCTTTTCTGACTCGAAAAATGAAAGTTCTCACCATGGCTCCTCTTTAAACCATACATGGACTCTAACCATTTTTCCTCTTGAATACAATTACTCCATAGTTTATAGAACCCTGACACCATCTCTCATGCATTGATTCCCTACACAAAAGGTTCCCAAGACTTGGGAATACCTCTCAACACTACACTCACCAACTCGACATCCTGTATTGTATCACCAATTGCTGAAATATGATCTCAGATATGTGTAATATTCATAAGATAATTCACAATCTTGTCCTTGCTGGACATCCTAACAACTTGAAGTTGGTGCTTCAAATGTAACAGCCTGCCTGTATTCGTTTTTTGGTATAGACTCACCAAAGCATCATACATTTCCTTAGCAGATTTCTTCTAAACAATATGCAGAATCAAGTGATCCTTTACCGATTCTAGCAACACCTTATTGGCCTTCACTTCCTTCTTCTTGTGAACTACCAATTCCCGAGGATCTGTAGGATCTACAACCAAAACTTCAACATACTCTTTGAGGTCATTCTCCTCTAACATAAGAAGAATCCTTACCTTCCAAGCCTAGATTTTTTTTCCCTTTCTAACCTATCCTCAATCTTCAATGTGTTCACCATCTTCAAGATCTGATCTGAAAACCCTCTGCCAGAACTACTCTGTATTGTCCTGTGCGACCTATCTGCACCTTTCCCTTCCTTGACCCACGTATATCCATGACTTGTCCTTTTGTGACCTGCAGATGTCCTGTATTGTCTACACTATGACCCGCAGATGCCTCTGTATACTTGCAAAAACATTTGTTCTGCCCAATACTATTGTAGAAAATATGCCATTTTATTTCCTCTGTTGGTTATCTACTTGATAAAATATTTCCTCTTGGTTTCCTCCCTTTAGAGACTAGTCTCCCTCTTTCCTTCAAATCCTTGACTCTGATACCATGTCAATTTTCCCAAAGTGGATTCAACCCTTGGTATTCTCTAATACCATGTCGATTTTACCACTCTACTAAAAAACCGACAGTTGCTCAAATAAAATCACTTTATCTACTAAAATCATAGTTGAGTAATAAACTAAACATGTAGCGGATGCATAAATAAGGAAACCAAATCAAGCACATAAGAACACCAAGAATTTTGGGTAAACCCCTGGAAAAACCCTGGAGCGAAAACCAATCTAATGATTCTTTTATTAAGGTCAAATTAGGGCTCCGATAACAACGATAATGGCCCACTGAGAGAATTATACACTGCAGACAAACTTGGAAACTCATGTGCTTTTGTATGGCCTTGTATCAACATGTTTTCTAATGCATCTATGATTTTCCCTTCTCTTGCCCATGGATGTCTGCGCCTTTCCCTTCTTTGACCCGTAGATATCCACGATTGTCTCCACTTAGACCTGCATATATGTACGAAAATCCCATACAACAACCTCTGTACAACTCTACTCTTCCCTCTGGTCTCTATCCTTTGAAACCCACTCGTGGCTACTTCTGCTCTCTCTCCTCCTTGACCTGTATGATCTCTAGATGAATTTCCTTCTCCAACTATCAAGATATTGAATCATGGTCCTTTGTGATTCAACCCTCTCATCAATAGTTGGATGAACTCTCTTCATCCAACTAGTGAGATCTCTTCACTCTATTGTAAGAAAAAGTCCTTTGCTCCTCCATCCCTTACTAGAAAAAGTCCTTATTTGCTAGCCTCAACCTTGGTTTCTCACAAGTGTATTTCACACAAGTCCCTACCTTGGTCTCTCACCAAGTCTCTTGACCTCAACCTATCATCAATAGTCCCGATTGTTTTGACTCCCTCAACACAAGTCTCTGAATTTGATCTCTCATCAAAAGTGTCTTATTCTATACCCCAACCTTGTTTTTATAATCATGAGTTATAATCTATTTCTAATATTAAAAGTGATCTACGATTGAGATTACTTCTCACACCCACTTAAGATTCATATTACATGTTGCATGCTAAGCATGTCTTTAAATAACTCAATTAACTAATAAATACAATTTTATTTTAATTAATTCCTTCTAACTAAAGTAAACTCAAGATTAGAATATTTCCGACTACTTCCACATGCAAAACAAATGCCTATGTGGAAGTACCTGTCTGATGCTACCAAAACATCAACATTGATTTCATTGCATGCCCTCACTGGATTTTCTGCTTCCTAAACCCTTAAGCTCATTGGCTACATTAAGCAAAAGAAGGTCATAATCCTCATTGACAGTGGCAACACCCATAATTTAATCCATCGTTGCATTGCCAAGGAAATCAATTGTTATATCCGTGCAATCAACAATTTTCAAATCATTAGTGCAAATGGCGGTTCCATGAAATGTGGTAGGTGTTGTGAAAATGTGCGCCTACCAATTGATCCATGCCACTTGAAATCTCATATGTTTTCTATTGAAAAGGGCGGTTGTGACATTGTCATCGGTGTTGAATGGTTATGCACTCTAGGAGCCATCCTTATGTATTTTAAGGAATTAACCATGTGTTGCGTGTACACAACAAACTCCTAGTTTTCTTGTCTTACCGTCTCTCTAAGACAAGAAATTGTACCCCCATCTAATTCTTCCTATTAGGACCCTCACTCTCTCTCTTTCATGTAAATCCCAAGTTTTTTTAGAGTCTCTTGCATTATCATTTGCAGTTCCTCTCTCGATCACTTATACCTGATGATCAACACTTCAATAAGTACCCTCATCCCGCACTGATACATTGTGTATTGGCAAGCAAATCCTTTCTTCCACCTCCACATTAGTGCGTTAGTGATTCTTCACCAATACATAAGCCACCTCCCTCCGAACTCAGCTGGCGTGCCAACGCACCTCCGTTAAACTTCACTAACACACTTCTTTCTCACATTTGAAGTATGCGTGATCAATGCCAACACATCAGTAATGTTCACAGGATCATCATCACCATGCACATGCCTTTCATCGGTTAATTTCCTTTCACTTTCGCTGATATGCCTCATATCAGTAGCGTCCCTCCCTTTTGCTTCGTTACATTATTTATTAGTGAGGTTCTTTTCTTCCTCACCGATGTATTGCTTGTTGATAAGCCTTCCTTGTCTCATTGCCGATGCGCCAACATAAGTATGTTGACCCTTCGTCATCATCAAGCACGTCGACGATGATCTTCTCCATCTCACCAACGATGACCAATTCAAAATGGCCCACCTTCATCTCAAGACCTATCTCACCCTCCTCCAACTCAGATCCTTTTTGTTGTGCAAATAGAAGTATGTTGATCCCTTGTCATCATCAAGCATGTCGAAAATGATCTTCTCTACTCACCAACACTGACCAAGTCAGTGTGGCCCACCTTCGTCTCGAGACCTATCTCATCCTTGTCCAACTCATATCCTTTCATCGGTTAATTTCCTTTCACTTTCGTCGATCCACCTCATATCAGTAGCATCCCTCCCTTTTTCTTCATTACACTGCTTATCGACGAGGTTCTTTTCTTCCTCACAGATGTATTGCTTATTGATAAGCGTTCCTTGTCTAATCGTTGATGCACCGACATAAGTATGTTGACCCCTCTTCATCATCAAGAACATCAATGATGATCTTCTCCATATTACCAACGCCGAGCAAGTTAGCGTGGCCCACCTTCGTCTCGAGAGCTATCTCATCCTCCTCCAGCTCAGATCCTTTTTGCTACACCATCCATCAGTTTCCTACCTTTTTCGATGACTAAAACCTTCACACTTAGACATGGATAATTGATGATTGATACCTATTGTGCCTGATCTGCTTCATGATCATAGTCACCATCAAATCTGCTTGTGTCCCCTATAGCTCTTATCGTGCATACCATGCTAGCTTGTCCATTTTGCATCTCTTAGTTCTACAATTAAAAAATGGCTGTGAAAATACTGTATAACATCGAATGGGTTAACTACATAATCTATTGGTCTTGCTCTGGCTTTGAAACACACTCTAGGAGAAACTCACTCCTCCCAGATCCCAGAAATACTAAGTGCTTCGATCATCAATTGGTTCTTTTGGAGGATTTATAATTTCTTGCTACTGACGCATCACTTTAGCTTCGATGAATGAACTAAGTCCCTATACATCATAGACAACATAAAAACTAATGAAATTTAATTTGAGCGAAGCATCATCAAATGCGGGACCCAAACTTCCATAAAAAAAAAACACCTGTGAACTCAATTTTTTGGCATCCATCAAAGTGACATTTTCACCCCTGAAACTGACCAAATGTATGATCTCCAACGTTGCGATTCCAATGCAATTCACAGAATCAAAATTCAATGCCAAGAAGTTCCAGAACCAAAACAAATCATCTAGGGTTTCTCGTCCAAAGTGGCCTCATCTCTTGTTAAACCAAAACACTTGAATGGCATGAACAACGGACTCGCCAAAAACGCCTCTCCGCATTCTTCATAGCTCAAAGGATTGCACTCCAATCCGATGTCATATGGGCAAGATATGAACCTTTGAATCCTTGACAACGATGTTGGCATGGGTCTACTATGGTTCTCTCCTACCCACGGTAAATATTGGTTTCATGATAAGTTATTTTAAAGTTTAATTAAAGTTGAATGATTTCTATTTTATTTAAAATATAAATTATTCAAACTTAAAATAAAAATCATTCAAACTTAATATTTACATCGCCAAAGTTAACATTAAAGCTGCAGAAACCATCGGAACATTTCACAAGAAGTATGCCGAAGTCAACCACACTTGAAATTCCGCCGCAGCACATCGAAGCACTTGAAAGAAAGTCCACCGCAATACATCGAAGCACTTGAAAGAAACTTCTCTGAAGCTCATCCGAGGAGATGAATGGAACTTCGCTGAGGCTTCAAATGGATAAATAATCCCAATAAACTATGGAAGAAACCCACGCGGCTGGCTACCCATTTCACAAAAACCCGAGAGTTTAAAGTTCCAATTATGGGTACAAGGCATACCCCAGACTTGTCACATTTGTAGCAATAGCAAAAGGTGAACTGTGGTTGGTGCTGTACACACACCAACAACAATTACTATTGGAACGGTTGCCTTTCTTGTTCTTGATTTCTGGAATGGAATACTTGTTCAATCTCCAAACTGAAAAAACGGATCCAGAAAGAGAAAATTCCTCAGTTGCAACATAATATGCCAATGCGTTTTGATCCCTTTGTTACTTTGAGAACATATGAAAAAGTGTCTATGGATTGGGTAGAACTAGTAATGCTCAAACGATTTTTATATACGTCGAACGCGATTATCACCATACAGCTATGATAGAACCTGATTCTCTCAGGTCAAGTGATGAGTTATAACAGAACACAGAAATAATAAAGTATCAAGTGATGAGTTATAACAGAACACAGAAATAATAAAGTATAGATGCATTTTTTTTTAAAGGATTAAGGTTATATGTTTAAATCCAGAGGGGTAAGGTAAAGTAGAGTATGTATACTTCTGTTATCAGTAAAATTAAAATTATTGAGTGAAATGAGTCTCATACATGTCTCGTTTAACAATGACCTTAAAATTAGATTATTATTATTATTGAAGAGGTTTGATCCACAAAGAAAAAATTGAATACCCTTTGATTACATGGTTTCCACAGGAATACATCCAATATGCAAGAAAGACTGGAATCATCTATATGGGCATTATGGGCATTGAGGAACCTAGTCGAATGACTGGAATCATCTATATAGGCATTATGGGCATTGAGGCACCTAGTCGAATTTGTATTCATTGATGCTCCTTACGGGGTTCCTTTATTTACCAATCCATCAGTAACTGAGTACAAGATGGTGAGGATAATGCAACAGAATACCACACTAATTCTGTCAATATCCCACAATCCAAGCCCATGTTGCCACAAAACTATGAGAGAAAGTGTGCATGATTAATCGCCACCAAATCATTTTCTATCCAATTTCTACGACACAATACTGAATTTTGATAAAATTCGCCGGTGAGTAAAACTCCGCAACAATATTCACAACAACATAGGAGTAAATTGGAGTAGCCAGGGATAAAATTCAGAGAATGACAACACATTGAATTCGGGGTTTTTAAAGGAGGACTCAGATAAATGAGATAAGTTCAGGGATACGGGAGACATGTCAGTAGATGAGCTTTAGAGTGTTACTTGAAAGGACAAACTAGTGGAACTCTGCTATTGCACTAAAAAAATTGTGGAACCTGGATATGAAGTTGCACAGAGCATTGCTGCGTGGATTCTTGATCAGTTCGAGGAATGTGATATCTGTGCAAACCAGGTTTCGCCAGCGATGTTGAATGACATCTACCTGTGCATTCTCTTTGGTGGAATGTGTCACTTTTAATCATTATGGAAGGGGCATGAGATTCCTATCATTAGGGGCATGAGATTTTCACGATCACTTAATCAGAGATTTTAAAAGTATGTGCACCAACATCAACCAGAAGAGTTCATATGACGGCCTCCTATAAGTGATGGCCTCCTATAAGGGACAGGAGGACCCCCCTTGAATATTGTTCATATTTCAGCCATAACTTTTGGCTTGGATATCCATTTCACGTTTTCTTTGTACCGTTGGAAAGGTCGTTCCGAGATCTACAACCAATTATTGTTTCATTTGATGAGTTCGATTATCTGTTTTCAATAAATTACTCTAAGGCCACTCATTTGTTGTGTGTGGAATGATGATATGTATTAATGACGAAGGGAGGTCATGCTCACTATACTCACGATGCAATCTATAGCCAAGGACGACAAAGAGGAAATAATGACAACTGTAGCAGTGACAAAGGAGAACCAAATGGTATCTGATTCAAATGGCTGAAGAGGAGGCCTAGACCCCATGATGATCAGTTGCCAAACATGGACAACCGAAATGTTCCATCGTCCAAATCAGTCATTACGGTGGATGATACACGCCATAGCCGAAATCCATTACCACACACCAACACTAGATGACATATTTGAAACATAATATCTTTGTTTCCCCTCATCAGTGAATAAGACAAATGTTGAAAGGAGAAAGGTCACAGAGGAAGGTGGAAGGCCAAGGTTCACATTAAACCTTTTTAAATATTCAAATTGTATCCAAAGAAAGAGCTTTTGGCGCTTCAAACATTGTACTTCTTTTGAACTATTTTGGGAATACAATGTCAACTAAAATTGGAGAGCTTCTCTTAGAATTTGCATGTACTATTGTTGACACTGTTAATACGGAGAAGTCTCCAGGGTCAACTTTTGAGAGAGAGAAGGAATCACATGTGTTGTTGTTCTACAACGAAATATTTCAAACAAAGTGTTTGACACAATATTTGTTGCCAATGTATGTGATATAGTGACTTAGACTATTCTGATTATATATTCATGTGGATGAATTATCTAACTTTATTTCTTCATTTCAACTATCTCGGTGGAGCTATTGATAAAGTTAGTTTCATATCAGAGCTCATTCACTTAAGTTAATTTTCTCCTAGCTAGGATAGGATAGATTAGAAGTAGATTAAATTCATGCATTTACATAGTCTTCATCTACATCTTCGATTTACATAACCATCCATAATTGATCCTCATTGGTGGATCGGGATGCAACCGGTAAAACCAAACCAACAATGGTTTTTGGGCCAAAATTGGATGGGTTCCCTATCCCAAACGATGACAGTTCTAATTGGGACTTCTTACCAGGGGTAACCCTTATTGTTGACAAAAGGCTATTTCAGATCCGTCAACATAATTGGCACTAAGAGGGATGGATGAAAAGCATGCCCGTGTGGAGTCATTTCACTTAAATTTTAACTAGGCCATGGCTCCTCTTCATACCTCTATATGGGATGACCCTTTGAGTTTTTCGAGATCCACCAAGGCCATTTCAGTCAAGACAGTCAATCTCTTGTCAAACCCCAAATTCGATGTTCAAGGGAATGTCTTTGTATTCACACACCTTAATTGGTTTGACATCACTCGATGAAATCTAAATATTGTACATTGCAATGGAACATGACAACTATTCATTCTCATATTCCAAGGGTGAATTAAAACATGGTTTAGAACATTGCCAACAAAATTGATTCATATCTAGAAACAATTCATGGAAACGTTTATCTCTACTCATGAAGGTTGCATTTATGACAAAATATTGGATGAACTTAAAGAAATCCGTAGGATTATAAACATATCTATGGATAATTTCTTCCTAAGAGTTATGTAGATTTGCCATATATTTCCTGAAAAATGAAAAACCCTCAGACCAATTAATCTCGAATTGGTTTTCCTATATTGTCTCTATTCCTGAGAGGTGCGACCTGGATGATCAAATCATCGCTAATTCACAAGATTTAGGACTGATCATGAAAGGTAGGGGGTGTATAATCTTTGACCAACACTATGATGGAGCTGTGGGGGAATCCTTATCTGCAATATTAGACCCCTTAGCCCCGGAGTGTGAACCATTTAATGATCCCCCTTCAAGAACTCATGAACATATTCTAGTCTGCAACAAATCTCTCACTAAATAAATCTCATCATTTTCAGAATCTGAAGATTTTCATGCACTTGATACAATTTTTTTTTACATTGGTCACCCACATGAGCACTCACCTGCTAATCATACAATGCATCCTATACACTATTCTCACAATAGAACATTGAATGTTAAATAAAAAAAACAAGATTTCCAAGTTGTGACCGATTAAGAAATCATTCTTCATGACAGTCCATCTAGGATGCATCAAGTTCTAAGTCCTTCATTTCCGAAACCTCCCGAATCACAATTTAATATTGATAATCCAATTTTCGACGAATACTTTACTGTTTCAAAATTAAATGTTAATGTTGACCTATCATTCACCAATCCTATAAGGGATAGGAGGAACCCCCTTGACTGTTGTTCATATTTCAGCCATAACTTTTGGCTTGGGTATCCATTTCACATTTTCTTTGTATCGTTGGAAAGGTCGTTCCGAGATCTACAACTTTATAGCTATGAAATATGAGAAATTCTTTGTCAATTTTCTACATTCTTTAGTATTCGGACCTGGCACATCATTGGAAACCCCAAAAAACATAACACCTTGATCATGAGTAGATAAAACACAAATAAAATTCAGGGAAGTTTACATGATAATTCAACTAATTATTGCTTCAATTTGATGAGTTCGATTATCTATTTTCAATAAATTACTCTAAGGCCACTCATCTGTTGTGTGTGGAATGATGATAGGTATTAATGACGAGGGGAGGTCCTGCATCATATACTCATGATGTAATCTATAGCCAAGGACGACAAAGAGGAAATAATGACAATTGTAGAAGTGATAAAGGAGAACCAAATGGTATCTGATTAAAATGGTCGAAGAGGAGGCCTAGACCCCATGATGATCATCTGCCAAACATGGACAACCAAAATGTTCCATCGTCCAAATCAGTCCTTACAATGGATGATACACACCATAGCCGAAATCCATTACAAAACACCAACACTAGAAGACATATTTGAAACATAATTGTTATCTTTGTTTCCCCATCATCATGAAGGGAATAAGACAAATATTGGAAGGAGAAAGGTCACAGAGGAAGGTGGAAGGCCAAGGGTCACATTAAACCTCTTTAAATACTAAAATTGTACCCAAATAATGCCTTGTGTCAACGCAACAAGGGTGAAACTGTCAAATCTCCTGGCACACTACAACTGCTTCCGATTCGACCTGCTATTTGGCAGGATATCTCTATGGATTTTATTGTAGGCTTACCTAAATCGGGCAATAAATTAGTCATCATGATGGTAGTTGATCGTCTTTCCAAGTATGCTCATTTATGTTCTCTTCAACACCCATTTACAACATCTATTGTGACTCAACTTTTCATGGATCAGGTCTTCAAGCTTCATGGCATGCCACATTCTATTGTTTCTGATCGCGACCCAACTTTCACCAACAAATTTTGGAAGAACTATTCAAGCTACAAGGCACCCAATTGCATCTCAGCACAACTTATCATCTCCAGACTGATGGTCAAATTGAAGTTGTCAATAAATGTTTGGAAACTTATTTGAGGTGTTTTGCATCATAAAGGAAGAATCAGTGGGATTAATGGTTACCTCTAGCTGAATGGTGGTACAACACTTCGTACCATACAATGGTATATGGACAAAAGCCACCTTCATTCCTCTCATATTTTCCAGGTGTCTCGAAGGTTCAGGCGGTTGACCAAATGATTACAGTTCGAGAGGCTATTCTCTGTACCCTAAAAGATAATTTGGTCATGTCCCAAAATTACATGAAGCAACAAGCAGATCAAGGTCGCTATGAATGTCAATTTGTAGAAGGGGATCAGGTGTTTCTTCGATTGCAACCTTACAAGCAATCTTCACTCAAGGCTAACCATTGTCAGAAACTGGCGCCCAAATTTTATGGTCCTTATACCATTCTCAAGCATGTGGGACAGGTGGCCTATCAGTTATCTTTTCCCAGTCATTCTAAGATCCATCCTGTTTATCATGTTTCCTGCTTAAAGAAGGTGATTGGAACTAAGTGCCAAACTCAAACCAACTTGCCTGAGTTGAACGAAGAAGGATCCATTTGGCTACAACCACAAGTAGTTTTGGACCAACGTGAGCATCGACTACATCAACGAACCATCAAGGAAGTGTTAGTCCACTGGAAAGATAGAGCTCCAGTAGATGCCACTTGGGAACTAGCTACCATTCCGCAACAATTTCCCCATCTCAATCCTTGAGGACAAGGTTGTTTTTAAGGGGGAGGACATGTTAGGGACCTAACCCCTCACGTAGGTAGAATAATATATTTCCATGTAATAAAGGTCAATATTAATAAGACCTATCAACAAGGAAGAATAAGTCCAATGTAAGAAGACCTAATCGAAGCTTCCACTTCTAGAAGGATCTTCCTCTGGATGGTTCTTTTGATAGACATATTTAGTATAAATAGGATTCGAGGGTATGCGAACTTTTGTCTTGGATATTATTGTAATAAAGATCTGCTTTGCTAGAGGTTTCCCCCTCGAAGAGGCAAGTGAAAATTTCTCTCGGTAATCAAAGTGCTATTTCTGATGTTATTTTGTTATCATTTTAGTATTATTGTGGTGTTCTTTTGGTTATATTGTTGTTCATATGCCATTTCTAGCTATTTATTTATGTTCTGCATACTTTTATATATGAAATATTACAGAGATCCAAACCTAGTAGATAAAAATTTATACAATCCATTAGAAAAGAGTTTGATATACCATGATACTACTAGGATAGATTTGAGTTATGCACTTGGGATTATGAAGCAATACGTGGAAATTACAAGAGATATTCACTAGAAATAAACAAATATTCTCCTTAGCTAAAGGGTGTGTTGTGTGGAAGAGAAGTGAGGACACACAATAGTGCAAAAACATCAACATACAACCCTAATCTATTGCATTCAAATAAATTCAATACCAATGCATTCAATTAGTTCAACAACAAATATAAACACAAGATATGACTCCTTGATCCGGATTATTTTTGGCACGAAATGAGAGCGGAGATGATCCAAATTATTTTTGGCACAAAATGCAGCGGAGATATAATAAAGAAATGCACAGAGATATCACAGATATTCAATAAGATAACATAAATGTATCATAGATGCAACCATAAAAACATATATATAGTAATACACAATTTCTATTAAGGAAAGAAATGTACAGAGACTGTAAAAGTACAGAGTGAAAGACTCGCTAGAATGGTGGCAGCGTATTTCTGAGAAGTGATGTGGCTACTCGCATTCGCAAGAAGATGGTTACAATGAGCCTCTGAAGGCCTTTTTACAATAAATAGGAATGCCAAAATCCCTATACATCCAAAAACCCAACCCTAGGAGATGAAGCGCCAAAAGTCATGTGGGCCCCGTTTGGGTAAGTGAGTACATCAACTTCCCGGGGTCGTAACTTTTGCATACAATCTCCCTTTTAGGCGTTTGATAGCTCGTTGGAAAGGTATTGTTGAGGAGATTCATTTTGGGGGCTCAATCATGCTTTTGACTATCATTGAGAACCTCGATCTCGAAAAACCTTCATTTGGGCCCGCAAAATGGCCCCGAAAGTTAAAAACTACTAAAAAGAGTAAATTGCCAAAATTGCTAGAAAACTGTTTTGAGCCAGTCAAAAAAGGTGGGTGGCCACCGATATTGACCTGGATCAATCTTCCCTCCTTAGGAATCAATGGAATCCATTGCGTTGAGTTCCCCAGGGAGAGGGAAAAACATTTACTGAATCTGCATCTTGGTGAGTTGCTTGCATTGCTGGAGACGCCGTACTGCTCAGTTTGTGGAAGTTTGTCACGAACCTATTGAGGTTGAGGCCATTCAACAAGTCGGGCTACATGAGAGGATTATGTGAAGAAGGAATATTTGCGCTTTGTTGCAACCTTGTCGACTTGATTTTGTTTGATAGAAGGTGCTTGGGCCGAGGCTGTAGTGGTTGCAATGTCCTTATGTTCTCCTTTTGAATAGATTGTGAGGAAGCTACCTTGCGGCACTTTTTATGTGGAACAATAGTTGGAACTACCTATGGTATTCTGTAGAGATGACCCCCCAAAGAAACAATGACACTGTGGGTTATAGACTCATAAATAGCATGGTGCTTCCACATATATGGTTGGCCCAAGAGAACATCACAGACATCTAGTGGGGAAACATCACATAGTACCTCATCCTTGAAGGGTTGGATGCTATATGACAATCAAAATTGTTGGCTGACACAAAGATCTCGTCCTTGGTGAAGCCACCCGATGTTGTATGTTTGTGGTTGTGGTGTTGTCAATAATCCCAACTGTTTGATGACCTCTTCTGAGATGAGGTTCTTCTGGTTTCTGCTATCAACAATAAAATGCAGTGGGGTCCACTTCATGCACATCTGTGAATGAAAAAGGCACTCCCCCTCTTTAGGATCTGTTGGTTATTCTGGTTGAATTGTTGCGGTCGCAACAATAGCAGTGGGGTTAGCGTCAATGATCTGCCCTTTACCATTATTTTCAAAGTCAGATTCTAAATCAGGGTTTGATTCTTTGTCTTTGATCTCGACCACCAATGATTATTTTGAGTGACAATCATCGGTGTTGTGCCAAGGTCTTTAGTGGAACTCGGACCATTTTTCGATGTCCTTCTTTGTCTTTCCATGACCCTTCTTTTCCCGTGTCTTGGACTGGTTTTCAGGAGACTGTTTGTTAGGGCCGTCTCTGTCATATTTCGGTTGTTGCATATTTGTAGACCCGAACTCCCGTTTGTTCTGGTGCTTAAATTTTTGCTTGATTCTAATAGCATATCGATAAGCAACACCGAGTGATGAGATGTCCATAAAATCCATTTCAGTCTGGATGTATCTCTGTAGAGCCCCATGGTATTTCAGAGCCAAATGTCGCTCGGAGTCTTTGATACCCAGCTTGGTGTGCAAGGTATGGAAGGTATTGGTGAACTTCGGAACTACTTGGCCCCTCTCTTCCCACAATGTGGTCCATCTCATGTACTGGTCCTCATAGTTGCCAACAGGGTAATACTGCTCCTTTACCGCATCCACACAAAAATCCCAAGTAGGATCGGCCCCGTATATTCCAGACTCCTCTGTGGAGCTTTGCTCCTAGTAATTTTCCCACCAATGTTTGACATGAGGGAGAGATTTAAGGAGTGCGAAGGTGATCTTTTCTTTGTCGGAAAAATTGTGAACAAAGAAATAACCTTCTAGCAG
>SNQJ01S0064079.1:29112-40876 GCA_010110895.2 Picea sitchensis | reverse complement strand
AGTGGTGAGGGATTTATAAGAAGAATAACTTAATCTATCTTAATATTGTATACTAATTTAAATTTAAGAATAGCTCATAACATGCAAATATTTTCTTATATATATTTTATAAACTTGGTAATGATGAAAATAAGTGTTAGTGATACTATGTTATGTAATTTATGTAAGTGGAACACGATGAAAGTTTCCACAAGCAAGTGAAGTAGAGTTTCTAGAGGGCACAAAAAGGTTTGATTGGTGGTGAGAAGCAATGGAATCCCACATGGATTATGGAGGAGGCATCATACTTCTTAGATGATCCAGTATAAAGTTGACATATCTAGTCCATCCCATCGATCATTCCACCTGAAAGAGAGGAGACAATGGTCATCATTGGTGAAATAACACAAGCCTCATGTAATCACTGTAATCGAGATGATGCTATGTCACAAGAAAGTTTGCTGGATCTGATTGGAATATCTCTTGAGATTCATCAATGCAAGGATGGTATATCACGTTATAAGTACAATGGGTCATGTATGATATATCCTAGGAATTTATTTCAAAGGATAGGATTGGATGGGGTTTTATTACTATCATGTGATGGTGCTGAAAATGTGTTTTCTCTAGTTTATACAAATAATTTTTTTGAAATCCCCTTCTATGGAAATGTAAGAAGGAACAAACAAGTAATAGAACTAGGGTTCAATGAAGAATTTCCAAACATATGATCAGTTTTCCAAACCCTGATCCAAAACACATGGAACTATAGAAATCAAAGTGTGCGAGGGAGAAAAAATGGTGTAAATGTGTCAAGAAGTTATAGGATCCAATCAATTTACAATTGGGAGAAAAGACAAGGCTAAACTAAATTCTTGAGATGGTGGATCTAGTGCTATTAGGTCGATTCCTAGGTAGAATATTGAACAATGAAACACTAAAGGAATGGAAAAAAAAATATGAACCTATTGTAGGTTTCACTCCTCGAGTATTAGATCTGGTAAAAGGGTGGATTGTCTAGATTTTTAGGTTTGTTTGAGAAGTTGATATTTAAATTCTCCATAAATTGTGGAAGTAGGGAACCCAACCCGTTTTCCTCAAAAAATGGCATTCATATTTTGATGCTCAATCAACACGACCAGATATTCTCCCATTTTGGGTAATACTTTTGGGACTCCCTCTAGTTCTATGTTCAAATGAAGTATTCAAGGAAATCAAGAATTCCCTCGACATCTCTTATGATTCTAAATGTCTTATCTAGACTCTAGGTATATGGGTTTGTCTTGGATACTTGTTGGCCTAGTCTTAATAAGGAAATTGGTGGATTCAATGGAAATCAAAAGGGGTTCTGATATGTTTCACTAGACCATCAAACATTAAGTTATTACTTTCAATTGTGGTCAATGCTGTAGTTATGAACACCTAGTGGCCAATGCACTTATTCAAGTTAAAGGAATATTTGGGCTCACAAGAATCAATCAAGTTCCATGGAGGAAGAATTGAAGGGAAAAAACAAAACACTAGAAAAATGGTGAACTTGGGGGACATTGTGGCTTCCATTTTCCACTAAAAAACACCTTTAATATCTTAACAACAATCCTCAGACACATGCCATTGTAGGGATATATTCCACTACCTTTTGCTCAGCACTATAGTTGTGTAAGAATGTATCTCACATTATAGACTATTCTTATGAAAAAATGTTACTTTTTTTTATTTATGTTCTTCAGGAAATATTTGTATTAATATGTGAACATCGTATTGTGAATGATTGTTTCAATGATAGACTATTCTAGGTTTGCAGTTATTTACCCATATTATGGTCTTTACTTTGTGTGAACTATTTCTTGGGCCATTTATATGAGCATGTGTGGTTTTGTGTTTAATTTCTTGTTGCCTATAGTTTCATTTGGACATATGAATTTTCATATTATATTAGATTTATTTCACTTGTTAACTTAGAAACCAACATCGGTGGACGGGGCCACAACCAGTAAACCCCAAACCAGTAATTGGCTACTGAGGAAAAACATGGATAGGTTCCGTATTCCAAATGGTACATGAGGTCTAATCGGGACTTCTCACTGGGGTTAAGCCTTGTTATTGATCAAGGTCACACATGCCACATCAATAGAATTGGCACTAGAAGGAGGTAGGGTGAAAATCCTACCTATGTGGAGCCATTTCAATATATTGTTTTAATTCGCCCATGGATCCTCTCCATATCTTTGTATGGGACCAACCTTCGAGCCTCCGAAGAATCTTAGGGGGCATATTATCATTGTGGTAAACAACAACCCCCCACATTTTTAAGGCCCCTCTTACCTTATTTTGAGTTTTTGTTTTGTTCTCCTTTGATTTTATTTTCTTTGGATGATTTCTATTTCTATTTTGAAGTGACTCTAACGTTGTCTCCTTTCATATTTATCAATTTTGAATTTCATGATTTCCAACATGATTTCCAACATTGTCTCCTTTCATATTTATCAATTTATAATTTCAAGTTAAGTAAAACAAAAATATATTCTTGATTTTTTTTATTAGAGATAATCACCTCCTTATAGTATATTAATTCTCTCTTATCCTCTAATTCTTTATTGAGCCACAATTTCTCTTTAAATTTAGTTGTCATAATATTTATGTCATCCCCCCTATTGGAATTGATGGATTAATCAATCTTTTAACTAAAAAAAATGATCTTGTGGGCATGAATTAAACATGGAAGCACATTCTCATATTTGTCTCCAAATCAAAGAACAAGATTCTCAGCATTAAGTCCCTTGCATTTATGAATTTGCAATTTTTTCATTACTTTTTTTTGTTTACCATTTAAATTTTACATAACACAATTAATAATTTACTAACAAATCAATTAATTGTTTAACTATGTTTCTCTTTGGTTTTGGGTGCAGGAAATGAGAATGTACAGAAAGTGGCCTGAATTTGTTCACCATGCAAGCCACATATAAGAGCGCAAACTAGAAAAAATATGACAGAGCTTTTCTTTGAATGCAATAAGGAATAATTCATTGGAGAAAGCCTACTGAAATATTTTGCATGGATTATGGTACACATTTTTTGATAGATTTATTGTTAGAATTGAAAATATATTGCTACTGAATTAAGAAAGAATTTGAATGTTGGTTCGAAAATCTATCTCAAATTCATTTATGCTGGTTTGAAACTTTCTATGAAGTTATTACTTTTTACTATGTTTTCCTTGGAATTTCACCTGATAAATAAAAATACATAATTTCATCCAATAAATAAAAATATCTACATTAATAATAATATAATATTTTTGCCACAGGGGTGTAGACCGATTGGCAAGTGCCATGTAAATGGAAGGAACTATGTAAAAATGAGGTCTCAAGGTCGATTCTCACCTCGATTTACCCGGAGGGCGTGCTTGCGGGCGGTGCGTTTCTCCCTAGGGGTTATAAGGCAGCCAACAAGATTCGACCCTGTGTCACGCGAGTACGATACTGCTGTTGTTACTGATTCCCCTAGTTACAAAAAATAAAAAATAAAAAAATAAAAATAAAAAATAAATAATATAATATTTTTGGCATTATGGAATTTCTTCCCATGTTACAAATATAGTTAATATTGTCGAATTTCTTTACATGAATATTATAAAATTTTAATATAATGCAATAATGAATAATATGGTTAAAATGAAATTTCTTCTAATAAATAATAATAATAATAATTTCATGTCATTATGGTAAGGATTTACATGAAAAGAATTAAAACAATGTAAGTGATACATAAAGTAACACATTATTAAAGTAATATATTATAAAATTCATTTATGTAACTTAGATAATCCATTGTCATAGAATTGTTTCATGCTTAATATTTGATCGAATTACTCGAATCTATTGGCACTGCAATTAATATTTAAAAACTAAGAGACATTGTCATTATGAAAAGTTTTAGATTTTTTTTCAATAATTTATGAAATTTATAGAAATGATGGAATGATTTTTAGAGCTTTTCTTATTGCAATATGCACTAGAAATATTTCGTTGCTTGTAAATGTAAATGTACTCAAAGAATAGTTCATGTCCACGTGAGTGAGATGAAATAACTAAAAATATAGTTGTAGGATAAAATTTCTACGAAATGACAATTTTCACGTGGACATTTTCACGAAATCTAGCGAGAAACTATTAGATTCATATATTTGAGTGATTATCTATGTATAATCCGAGTGCCTCAAATGTTTTTCATAATGTTGAATCCATCTCTGCATTGAGAAATGGATTTTAAATAACAAAAACTAGTGACTCGTGTAAATTTTGTAGATTTTAACCTTGTACAATATTTACTGCAAACATATTTTCAGTAAAAGAACATAAAATATACAATGGAAAGTACAAACATTACATGGAGATTTTTCCCATGGAAACCCAAATCGAGAAAACCATCATATTCTATATTCATTCATAGTGATACATTGTTTACAATACAATATACATATAAGAGCCAGCAACATCCAAAATCATAACCCAATGAGGACTAGTCAACAACCCCAATTTCTTAACTGGAAATAGAAAACTATCGAAAAAAAACCATGTGCCAAAAAACCTCCCAAAAATGCGACACGTTTCTCGAGGAAAAAACATTTCTTGGGGGCGCTACCCCCGAACCCTCCAGCGCAACACAAACACTACTACTTGTACAAATAATATAACACATACTGAACATTCTCCCACTTGTTGTTTTCTTTGCATACAGGGGGTTACAGGGTTACATAGTCAACAATCCAGGGAAGAAATTCCCATGGATCCTCTACACTAAGACAACTTCTCAGTGCTCACAAATTTTGTTAATGAATCTACATCATTCTTCAAATTGTCCACCTTCATCAACAAAACTTTCTTTTGTTCAACCATGTGTCTCCCAAAGTGATATTGAATATCAATATGCTTTGTCTTTGAATTATAAGTCGGGTTCTTCGCCAAAAAAATTGCACTCTGACTATCAAAATCTATCCTTAAGCTTGTTGTACCAACCCAATACCTGAACAAAATATTTGTAACCATACTGCTTCCTTACTTGCATGAGTGGTTGCCATGTATTCAACTTATGTAGTTGAAAGTGCCACTACATCCTGTCTTTTTCTCATCCAACTTATTGATCCTCCAAATAGGTTAAACACATACCCACTTGTAGATCTCCTACGATCCATATCTCCATCCCAATCTTCATCCACAAATCCATGTATATCCACCACTGTTTCCAATCTCGTTCTTCCTTGGTAGCACAATTCATAGCTAGCAATGCCACACAAATACCTGAAAACCGTTTTTATTGTTGTCCAATTCTCCTTCTCTGGTTTTGACATATACCTGCTCAAAACTCCCACTGCATGTGCAATGTATGGTCTAGTACAAACCATTTCATACTTCAAATTTCCAACTGCACTCGCATATGGAACATAAGACATGTCCTCCTCCTCTTCTTGTGTCTTGGGACACTGATCCGTAGATAAATTTACACCAACAGGAATAGGAACCTTGACCAGTTTACATTCTTTCATATTAAACCTCTGCAATATTGCCTCGACATATTTTCTCTGATTTAACCAGAGTTTCCTC
The DNA here is from genome assembly GCA_010110895.2 of Picea sitchensis. NCBI lineage: Eukaryota > Viridiplantae > Streptophyta > Pinopsida > Pinales > Pinaceae > Picea > Picea sitchensis. Next base: position 35,291 of record SNQJ01S0064079.1, on the reverse strand, counting down.
TTTTTTTCGATCTCTTTTAATTTCCATGCCCAAAATGAAATTTGAATCACTGAGATCCTTCATGTCAAATTTAGAGGACAAATGAGTTTTCACATCCTGGATAATCTCCTTGTTGTTTCCTGTCAACAACATGTCATCCACATACGAGAACAAATAAATCAAATGATCACCAATTAATTTAAAATACACACAGTGATCCTCTTTTCTTCTTGTGAATCCAAGCCCAGTATATAAGTATCAAATTTTTGATACAACATCCTTGGTGATTGTTTTAAACCATAAAGGGACTTTTTCAACTTGCATACCAGTTACTTCTTTCCCTTCTTAGCATAACCTTCTGGTTGCTTCATATCAATTTCTTCTTCTAGATCCCCTTGTAGGAATGATGTCTTCACATCTATTTGTTCTACCTCAAAATCAAATGCAGCAACAACAAATAACCAAAATCTTATAGAGGTTAACTTGGCAATAGGAGAAAATATCTCACCAAAATCAATTCCCTCAACCTGGGAATAACCCTTTGCTACTAACCGAGATTTGTGTTTCTCCACTTTTCCTTCTGCATTAATATTCTTTTTAAATACCCATTTTATGCCAATAGGCTTTCTTCCATTCGACAACTCCACTAGATCCTAAGCCTCATTCTTATCTAAAGCTTCTGTTTCTTCGTCCATGGCCTTTTTCTAGATATTTCCATCCTCTGAATCCACTACCTCCCTGATAGTTCTAGGATCATCATCAATAATAGACAAAGCAAAATTTGAACATAATCATATGGAGTATACCTTTCCGGTAGCCTTCTTTCTCGAACCGATCTCCTCAATATTGGAGTATGAGGATCTTCTTCTTCCGATTCATGTTCTTCTATAGAGTCTGATTCATCATCCTTTAAATCAAACTCTATTTTCTCTGGTTCTTCCTTGGTAGGACTTCATGTTTAACAACATCCTTCATTTCTCTAAATACCACATCTCGGCTATACACTACCTTCGTATTTTCTAGGTTCCAAAGCTTATAACATTTGAGACCATCTATATATCCAATAAATATACACTTTCAGCCTTATTATCTAGCTTACTCCTGTTTTCCTTTGGAACATGAACATATGCATCACAACCAAATACCTTGAGATGTGTGAGAGAAGGTTCCTTACCAACCCATACCTCTTGTGGAGTCTTGTCATCCAACACTGATGAGGGTGACCTGTTGATTAGGTAACATGCAATACCCATTGCCTCTATCCAAAATTATTTCCCTAACCTGACACCATTGAGAATGCACCTTGTGTTTTCCCTCAGCGTCATGTTCATTCTTTCCGCAACTCCATTCTGCTGAGGTGTATATGGAGTAGTCTTTTGCCTTCATATACCACACTTCTTATAGAATTCTTCAAATTCATTCCCGCAGAACTCTCTGCCATTATCTATCCTCAACACCTTAATTATTTTCTCCGTTTGATTCTCAACAAGAGCCTTAAACTCTTTAAACCTGTCAAAGACTTCATATTTATTCTTGAGGAAATATATCCAAGTATTCCTCGAGAATTCATCTATAAATGAGACATATTACACATATTTTCCCAATGATGGGACTAATACAGGTCCAAAAACATCATTGTGAACTAGCTGTAAAATTCCTTCTTCCCTTGTTGCACCATAAGGGAATCTTACCCGATTATGCTTCCCATACACACAATGTTCACAAAAATCAAAATCCAGAGAGCATTTAGACATAACTTCAACCATACCTTTACCGTATAGTAGTCGAAGACCCTTCTCTCCAATATTCCCTTGTCTTTTATGCCACAACATAACATTTTCTACAGAGACTGTAGGAGTTCTTTCTTCTTCAACTCCAATATGAGGAAGAACAGAACTATTACACCCATCACTAATAGTGTTTCCTTGCAGCTTATACAAAGTTTCAAACCAAACTCCTTTCAACAACACCATTGCTCCTTGAACCATCTGGCATGTTTCCTTTTCAAATTTTTTTTTACCCCTACATTGTCCATTTTGCTTACAAAAATCAATTTTTTTGCCAAAACTGGGATGTGAAGAACACTAGGTAGTGTTCTAATCCTTCCATTTATGAGCCTCAACTTGAATTTTCCTCATCCTATGATTCTGGTTGTCGAATCATCACCTAAGAAAACATTACCTCCACCATGCCTTTCATATTCACAGAACCACTCCCTTTGGGGAGTCATATGAAAGGATGCACCTAAGTCAACCAACCATGCCTCATGATCTACATGTGTGATTGAATAAGCCAAGTACACATCCTCTCCTTCTTCCTTGGAGGTCTTTTATTCTGTAGAAGGAGATTCTTCAGATCCCTTATTTTTCTCAACATTGGATCTACACTGCTTCTTGTAGTGCCATTCTTTTCCACATCTCCAACATACCTTTACAAGATTTCTGGGAGATTTATATCTACCCTTAGACTTAGATCTCCCACTTGAGAACTTAGATCTAATTATTTCCTGGGAGCATCCTCTTGCAAATAATGTGTTTGTGCTTTGTCCTTCCATATTCTTCTATCTCATATCCTTCGACAACAAGGATGAGACCACTTCATCAAACTTCAAGGTAGTTGTATTACTGCCTATGGCCACAACCAGACTATCCCATGAGTCTGGTAAATAACATAGTAAACTCATACACTTACCTTTATTTGAAATTTTAATCTCAACAGATACTAATTGAATTACCACAGTATTAAAAGTGTTCAAATTCTTTGCCACTGAGTCTCCATATCTCATCCTTAGGTTATACAACTTCTTTCTCAGGAATAATTTATTTACTAGGGACTTAGACTGATACAACTTCCCCAACTTATCCCATAAATCCTTGGTTGTAGCTTCCTTTAACACATTCAGTAATACTGAATCTGAGAGACACGGTCGGATTGTGCTCTTCACCTTCCGATCCAACTTTTTCCAGTCATTTGTTGAAGTTCTTATAGGTGCAGTACCTGGATCTACCGTGATCCACTGATATTTTCCCACCAACAGATCTTCCATCTTGAGCTTCCACAACTCAAAACTTTTCCCATTAAAATTATTGATCTCCATTTTCGAATTGCTTTGCGTTTCTTTTCACCTGAAAAATCAATACCATAGATCTCTCACTGTAACAAGGCTTATCACAGTCCCGAGCCAAACCCTTGACCACAAAAGCATCACCTTGAAGCTAACAAAGCTTTGATACCAAATGTATATTTTAACCTTGTACAATATTTACTGCAAACAAACTTTCAGTGAAAAAATAGAAAATATACAATAGAAAATATAAGCATTACACAGAGATTTTTCCCCTGGAAACCCAAACCGGGAAAACCAACACATTCTATATTCATTCATAGTGATACATTGTTTACAATACAATATACATATACGTGCCAACGACATCCAAAACCCTAACCCAATGACTTGGATTAGTCAAGAACCCTAATTCCTTAATCGGAAATAGAAAATCATTGGCAGAAAATCATGTGCCGAAAAACCACCCAAAAATGCGACATGTTTCTCAAGGCATAAATTTTTTCTTGGGGGCACTGTCCTTGAACCCCTGCTCAGGGGGCTTTCTCCCCCCTGCACCCCCCTCAAACCCCCCTGCACGCCCGATGCACCACAAACACTACTACTCGTGCAAAGAATAAAACACATACCCAATAAATTTATATTGTCGATTCTGACGAAAAAAGCCATTTCGTAGAATACCTAGACAATGCAAAAATATATATATATACTAAAAATCTATATATTAAGTGGAGAAAAATAATTATATAAGTAAAATTAAAAAAAATAAAATAAAATAAAACAAAATAAAACCCAAAAATAAATTACAATTACAATAGATTCATAAATATATTTTAAAATGGTTTTAAATTTTTTGTTTTAATTTAATTAAAATAAATTTATAAATATATTTTAAAATGATTTTAAAATATATTTATAAATTTATTGTAATTAAATTAAAATAATAATTGTAAAACCATTATTATTTTAATTTTAAAATAGTTTTAAAGTGATTTAATTATATGAGAAGAATGAAGATAGGGAAAGATAAAAGAGAAGGAAAAAGTTAATGTGTATTTTAAAATATTTTAATCAATTTTTAAACTTCTTGTTGTAAAAATATTTTAATAAATTTTTAAATTTTACTATGACCTATTTTCAAAACATTTTAACTATATTATAAGTTGTATTAAATTTATGATATTGATAAATTTAGAATATATGAAAAAATATTTTAGTTATGTTTTAATTTTTATTAAATTTATGATATTGTTAAATTTAGAATATTTGACAAGTATATTGATGATGATGATGATGATGATTAACATCTATTAAGACTCATTGGTCTTTTGGATCTTTAGAGGGTAAGTGATTACTTGTGATTCTTTAGAATTTTACTTTTGATTCTTTATGTATAGCCATAGAACTCAAGATCACCCCAAACATTAAAGTTTTATCAAAATTCAAAATAATTCAAAATGGATTTCAAAATATATTAATAAACTTTAATTATAGTATAAAGAAATTTAACTACTTTTGATTTATGTATAGCAATAGAACTCTAGATCACCCCAAAAATTGAAAATATATTAATAAACTTTAATTAGAGTAAAAATAAATTTAACTACTTTTGATTTATGTATAGCAATAGAACTCTAAAACACCCCAAAAATTGAAATAGATTATACAATATTAATATTTAAACTTTAAAGTTTTATCAAAATTCAAAATGGATTTCAAAATATATTAATAAACTTTAATTACAATAAAAAGAAACATTAATAAACTTTAATTAAAATAAAAAGAAATTGAACCACTTTTGCTTTATGTATAGCCACATAATTCTAGATCACCCAAAAAAATTTAAATAGATTATACAATATTAATATTTAAACTTTGAAGTTTTATTAAAATTCAAAATAATTCAAAATGGATTTCAAAATATATGAATCATAGGACCTTTGAGCTATGGAAAGCCACGAAAATTCCAAAAAAGGATCCCGACTGTCCCAAATTCCTATTTATTATTATCCTTCTAGTCTTGATCCCTAACAATAACTTTTCGATGTCTAATTATTGCTCATTTTCCTTCTTTCCTGACTTATTTTACCTTTTGAACTTCCTTCCTTAATTTATCTTGGTCTTCAGGAATGAGGTCTTCATTTATAAATATTCCTGACCCTTTTAAAGTTAGAGATTTACTAAGTATGCTATATTTTGTTAATATTATGGTAGTTGCGGGAGGTATTTACCTCCATGTGTGAACCTAATGAGAATAGAAGACTCCGGGAAGCAAGAGAAACCCTAATGAGTTGGCTAATAACCCTAGAAGTCTTGTCGGCTCAAGAAGATAATTTATATTAGGTTATTAGCCTCCAAGAGAAGAAGTCGACCATAAATAATAATAATATACTGAACAAACACATATCCAGAAGGAGAATTCAACCCTAACAAATATGGAGGAACCACTATAAATACAGGGCACTAGTTCTCATTTGACACATCTCAGAATTGCAGAGAGCAACTGGTGCGCACTGCAGTTCCCAGTTTGGTGGCCACGTGTGGAGGAGAGCTGCAGGTGCAGCTGCTACAACAACCAGTTTCAGTGTTGGCTTGGACTATCTCTTGGCTAGGGTTTGGACTATCTGATCAGCTATTGTTGGTGCGCTATCCTTGGAGGAATATGCACTACACCTTATTTGGCTATCTAGCCTAGGGTTTGCTTCCAGAGTACTTCTTAGTCAAGGTTAAGGTGCTCGGAGGGTGGCTTCGTCCTATGGTTGGGTGACGAGGGTATAGTCAATGGTAAAACAAGCACACATTCTTCTATATTCTAATAGGTTATGGGCCCACACCTCCTTCATTCAGTCTAAACACTGGAAGTAAACATAGCCGCTAGGATATTGAGCTCGTTGAGGAACTACCGTTAGTGTTTCTAGCAGAATCAACTTCCAAGACACTACCACTAAGGCTACTAGCAGGAGCAGCTGCAAAAACCTTAATCCTCTCAATGAGGCGACTTAAGTGAAGAGATTGACCTAATCTTCGGACAGATCAGTGCGTCCTAGCCTAGCGCATCTCCCAATACTCTCAGCAAGCCAAGACGTGAAGTTTGAATTTCTGGTCAAATCTAGGGTTTGACCAAGTCAAGCAAGCC
>SNQJ01S0064079.1:0-29062 GCA_010110895.2 Picea sitchensis | reverse complement strand
CATCTTGACTCATCAAAGAAGATGTACGATGCCCTAACAAATCTCTTCTCAGTCAGAAACATCAGACAAGTTATGAGTCTGAAGAATGAGCTCCGTGACATCAAAATGAATGAGGATGACAACTTAACATCATAATTTGTAAGGATCTCCTAGTTAAGATATCAACTACAAGCTATTGAAGAGATCACTTCAGAGAAGGAATTGGTGAACATAGTACTCAATGGTCTTCCCAAGACGTGGGATACATTTGTTGCAAGCATGAACACAGGGAATGAGTACCCGACATTTGAAGAACGAACTTGTTGTGCTCAAGAAGAATCAAGGATCAATGCAAAAGAGAAACCCCAAAAGAAGTACGATGATCAAGCTTTCACAAAAAGATCCAAGAACTTCAGGAACAAAAGGAAGTTTGGTTCAAGGAGGAAGCCAAATCAAGAGAAGAGACATTTCAAAAGTACAATGCTTCAATTGTCGAAAGTATGGTCACTACAAGAATCATTGTCCCGAGCTAAAGAAAAGGAAGGAGAAACACGAAGCATCGATTGCTGAAGAAAATGAACCTACAAAGAAAGCTAAGAAGGATGGAAGAGACTTCTTCTTCTAAAAGGTAACAACACTCTTCTTATTTCTTGTTTGCATCGTCTATGTACATACCTTGTTTGCATCGTCTCTATACATACCTTGTTTGCATCGTCCCTGTACATATCTTGTTTATCTATCTCTTGGAAGATAATGTGTTCCAAGAAGAACTATACCTATGGAAGAACAAACAAGATGAAAAGAGATATCATTAGATAATACACATGAAAGAATAAAATACAAATCATGTGGAAGCTATTGCAAGATAAGACGAATCAATCATGAAGAGACTTAGAAGAAGCAAAGACAAAAAGAAGTGAGTAATTGAGAGGAATTGGAAAAGGAATTATGAAGTTTTGTATAAAACAACAAGACGGAAGCATGGACTCTGTTAGACAAAGAGAGTCAATTATACATTGCAGAAGAGAATAAGGATGCAGATGGAAGCATGGACTTTGTTGGATAGAGGGAGCCGATTATATGCACTTATACATGAAGCAAGGATCAGGAGGGAGCTAATCCTATGATCCATTGAAGATGATGAAATATATATCCATGGTAGAAGCCATGAAAGACAGTACGTGTTTAGTTCAACCACAGAACAAGACTTCTTCGAAGAGAAGCCTTAAATTATTCCTGGTTGTAGATCCAAATCTGTGATCCTATGATGAAAGGAAAAAGTGGAATCTCTAGAGCATGGAATCTATAAGAAACTCCATGGACCCAAAAGCTAAAGAAAAACATGAAGAAGAACATGAGGATTCCAAGAAAGAAAGAGAAACTAGAACAACCCGTCATTGTATCAAGAATCAAAAGATTACTAGCTTGATATGAACTCACTAAAATAAATCAAGCAGAGGAACTGAAAGTCGTGATGAAGAACGGTGTATGGAAGACTTATGAATGATAGCATTGCGAAGATCTAGAACTAGAGGTTCTCCCAGATGGAGGGAGAAGGCTATGATGACTACTTGTTCCAGTACACCATACATATCACTACATGAGTCACTGTATCATCCTCAACATCCATGAGTTGGAATTCTACATCAGATAAATGCAAAAGAATGTTCTCCAGAGAAAATTGAATAACGAGCGTATGAAGAGCAATCTCAAAGACTTTGAGGCATACCAGAAAAAGACTCATGTATGTAGATAGAAGAAGATAACTTGGTGGAGAACCTCCAGTGCACAGCAGAAGCATGGTGAAGATTTCCTATAACATCAAGATGACTACTCAGTAGATCAGATCTCATGATGACATAAGAAGTGCCACATAGATTTGGTACAAAGCCTCTCATGCACAGCAGAAGCATGGTGAAGATTTCTATAACATCAAGATGACTTCACTCAGATCAGACCTCATGATGACATAAGAAGTGCCACATAGATATGTTCCAGCTTTCCAACTATGATATACTCTATTGTTCAGATCTACATGAAGCCTTCTACAAGAAACCTGCACTAAAGTACATTTGAAATCTAAGCAATACATTATCCATGATGAAATCCAAAAGAGAAAATGATTCTCCAATACATATCTCACAAATGATCAGATAAGCATACATTTTTGTAAAACTTCTATCCAACAGATGAAAGAGTTTCATGCGACTCAAGCTAGAGCTCATGTGGAAACAACTTCCCCTTCTTATTGAAAAAGGAAGAAATGACTCTCCAAGCCAGAGGAGCACTAAAAACATTATTGAAGACATTCATCTATAAATTTGAAAAAATAGTCCATCTTAGGATGTGACAAGCCTGCTCGAAAGTGGATTGTGACTTCTGACGGACAATCACTTCCTATTGTGGTTATCATAGGAAGTAGTTTGATTGTTGTTGATGTATCATAGACAATGAATTCTCATTATGGTTAACATGAGTAATGGTCTAGGGCGCTTCTCTTTAAGGGTTACTTCAAGAAGATCGCTCACTACTGACAACGATTTCTCACTGTGGTTACCATGAGGAATGGTTCGTTTCTTTGGAGGTTGATGCAGTACATTATTTTCCTCTTGTGGTTAATAAGAGGAAATGGTCCTGACAGCCATTCCTTAGGGTTTATATATTCTCTCCAGGTGCATGTTGATTAGTGTAGGAGGAATGGCCTGTGGTGGGAAAATGGTCCGTGCTCAACCGTGACAAATATTCCTTGTGGTTTATATACATCTCCGTGGTTCACTTTGATTAGTGTAGTAGGAGGAATGGCCTGTGGTGGAATGGTCCACTCAACATTCCTTAGGGTTGTTACATTCTGTCCGTGGTGCACTTTGATTAGTGTGGTAAGAATGGCCTGTGGTGGGAATGGTCCAGTTCAAGACATGACAATTATTCTTCCTTGCTTGGAGAAGAATAGTCAAGATATTCCATTATTCACTGAGGCAGATATTTTTTTCAGAGCTCACATATGTGAGGGAAATATTGGCCCATGATTCGGGCCTTAGTTTATAACATTGTTTCTGTGCAGGCTGCTATTAGATGTTTGTTATGAAGACTATATGATAATAGATGTAGACTAATCGTGGTGGATATGTTCCACTGCTCGTGGAGGTATATATTCTTTCAGAGCTCACAAAAGTGAGTGAAAGATTGGCCACACTTAGTTTATATCATAAAATTGTTTCTATGCAAGTTGCTATCATATGTTTTTATTGTTACACATCAAATTACTCACTTTGATAGTGCGCAAGTAAGTGTCGCCATTATAAGTGTCACAAGTGTCGAATTTTGCCTGCTGCTGTCTCAAGTGTCAGGGAAACATACTTCCATGATGCCTACAGCCTATAACGCATTACGAGAAGGACACTTGAAACACTTAAAAAATTTTCTTTGAAGAGGAGAAATGAGTCAACATGCTTATGAACCTTTTTTCCATCTGAAAACACCCAAGAAATTGAGTTTTTGGAGGGGAGAACTGCGTTATACCTCTTTTGGGAGTGTTGGTGCTCCCCTTTACACTATCTGGGAGTGTTATAGCACTACATCATCCCTACGTATTTCCTACCTCGAGTTATGGCGATTCCCCATACACTACTTGGGGAGAGCTATAACGCCCGAGTGCCCTTGAGGGAGCTTACCTATTCAAGGCGCTAGCCAGATTTGTTGAGAATAATGGGGGAAGGAACTTTTCATTCTTAGAAGGCGCGCTATTCAAATCCTTAATCAATCCATGATCTTAGGGAAGATATCTAACTGAGGAGGAAATTCCTCAACCTACCCCAAAGATATCTCAAGTTGTTGAGCCTCCAAGGCTATATATGCTTTCTCTCACGGTGAAAGGGGACTGGTAAAGGAGAATCACACCAAACTTATTAGATCTTATAGTTGGTACTGAACAAAGATATTTTGAAGTAAGAGGACCTATGATATCATAGGGAGTAATCGGTGAAGATATAATCATTCATATCGCGGGATCTTTTGAGCAAAGGTTAGACAAGGAGGACTTGACGAAAATATTACAATCCATCTACGGCTGTAAGCAACGTTTTGTCCTCATTAATATAATTAGTTTGGCCCTCGCTTTTCAGCACTTCCCAGGTTCAATCTCACATGAATTTAATCCTTTAGTAGATAGATCTATTTTGGACTAATTTTGATAGAGTAGGAAGTGGTCAGACTTTGTTTGTCTACATGATCCATCGAGGAGCTTAAAGATTGGAGCTCAACTCGAAGTGTGGACAAAACACCGATTAAAGGTATTTCTCTTCTCCCTTCCTTCTCACACACTAGTCCACCTAGATCTAAAAGGAAGTTAGTGACCATGATAAGTACTGTTTGTCTTAGAGTTATGAGTCTATCTCTTTGAGGAGATCTACATGTCCACAGGAAGATTTTCCTTGATTGATTCCTAGATTTTATTAGCCGCATGTCGCTTTTTCTTATTTGGCCCTAGGATTTTCAAGCAGGTTATGCTATTCTCCACAATTGAGCCCATAAACGATAAAGGTCTTCGTCGATCAAGTAGGATGCAAGCGCTGCCTCTGGAAGGCTACCAAAACCTTACCTCCTAACCCTCCAAAAGACAATTACCGTAGAGAGGTAGAAAATCAACCTGATGCTGGAAGTGTTATTGCTTCTCCATTAGATAACTTAGAAGACGCTTTGATCACAGTTGAAAATCCAACCAAACCTGTGTTGGTAACTCCTCTCAAACCACTTTGGTTCAAGCGACTCCCTTGGGAACTATGATGAAGAAGTCCACGGACGGATGGACGATGGAATGGACGATGGATCTGAGGATGGATGGACGGATGGAATGGATGGAATGATCTGGATGGATGGATGGATGGAGGAATGGATGGATGGAATGATGGATGGAAGGACGGAAAGGTGGAATGGAGGACGGATGGATGGATGGACCGATGGACGAATGGATGGATGGATGGAAGACGGAGGGATGGAGGACGGATAAATGGAGGACACGAGAATGGAATGGAGGACGCGGAACACCGGACGACTGACCGGACCGGAGAATGGAGGAAAGGAGCCGGACGATGGATGGACGGATGGAGGAATGGATGGATGGAATGGATGGAATGATGGAAGGATGGATGGAGGAAGGAGTGGAGGAAGGAAGGATGGACGGACAGGAGGACGGACGGACGGACGGACAGCGGACCGGAAGGAATGGAATGGAAGGAATGGAATGGAATGGAATGGATGGAATGGATGGACGGAGTGGATGGATGGAGGATGGGATGGACCGGATGGAATGGAATGGATGGATGAAATGGATGGACGGAAGGAAATGGAATGGAATGGAATGGAAGGAAAGGAATGGAATGGAATGGAATGGAGGAAGGAGGAAATGGATGGATGGAAGGATGGATGGATGGATGGATGGATGGATGGAATGGAGTGGACGGATGGCCGGAGGAAAGGAAGGATGGAGGAAAGTGGACGGAGGATGGATGGATGGATGGATGGAATGGATGGATGATGGATGGAAAGGATGGAAGGAAGGATGGAATGGAAGGATGGAGGAAATGGATGGAAGGATGGAAATGGACAGAGGAACTCCATCAAGGTGAGTTTTATCGAGCATGTGTTATCTCCTCCTCGAAATTCAAGTTAAATTAAAAAAGAGGTACTCGCCTATCCGGATGGGGAAAAAATTGAAAGAAGCTGTGCCAAGCAGCTTTTTGAGAACATTACTACAACTTCTAGAGTCACCTCTTTGAACATGACACTTTGTCTTTACGCATAAGCCCTTGATTCATAAACCTCCGCATAGAACCAATCCTGTATGAGTTTTCTTACCCTTTGGGCCACACCAAAAAGTTTTTCACAAAGTATCCTTTGCATCATCGTGTTTTGGTCCATGTCGTGTTTTTGTTGTTGTGCCTTAGCGTTCAAGGGAAGTATCTACCTCGAGAGTCAGCCATCCTAAATACCTTGTCTCAATACCCATGTCAATCCATGTTCATTTGATCTTCCACTTACATCTCTATGTCCTGCTTTTGTGTCGTTGATGGGATACATCAAGGTCTCTCCTCTCGACGACGAGTCTATTTTTGTCAACTTCAACACATTATCCAGTGGACTAGACTTAAAAACCAATTAGTACTTTGGGACTTTGCATGCCTCAATGGCGTGGCCTCCCTCACTTTCGACAGTTGGGTTTACATCATTGACTCCTAACCGATTGATTCTGTTCTATGTTCTGACGAAGCTCATCCATTCACATTCATTGAATGTACTAGAGTACCTTGAGAATCATCGGAGCATTAATGGTGATCTCCCTCCTGCTTGTTAATGGTTTACACTATCTACCTAGACCAAGTGGTTTCTCGCCATGTTCAGCAATTTGACATCTATTCAAAATGTTAGATTCGTGACTTTACCTGATCTGCATGAAGACCCCGGGTTGAGTGATCACTTTGATATGTACTTTGCCTATTATATTGGAGTTTTCTTTTGAACAATGACACATATATTGTTACATAGATCCACCTTGTATTAGCTCTTGCACGGTCATCTCAGAGATCCACTGCGGCATTCTTCGTGGCAATGATATTCATGTCATCTGAGTATAGATCCATAGTGTATTTTAGTGGCTATACCTTTTATCAATACAATTGTGGATCCACAATGTATTTTATGGCGCCATATTTTGCAGTTCTTATCACCCAAGCATAGGTATGCCTCACGGTTTGAAAACATGTCATAATATTTGTTGGATGTTTGTGTGTAGCTTAAATAAATTTCTATGCATCTATAGCCTTTCTTAAAAAAGTCTACAAATAATTTCAGTTATCGGTTCTCATCTTCTAACTTCATAATTTTGGGGCAATTTGTTACACATCGAAATTACTAACTTCGATAGTGTCACAAGTGTTTCACTTTTTTTCACAAGTTTCACAAGTGTCAAAGAAAGCATACCGCCATGATGCCTATGTTGAAATTTTATAATCTACATGAGAAGGGACACTTTGAAACACCTCCAAACATTTGATTTTGAAGAGAAGAAATGAGTCAATAGGCTTATGAACCTCTTTACATTCCAAAGGAAGCACCCAAAAAACTGGAGTTTTGAGGGAGCGCTCTATACCTTCCTCAGAGTTCCGCGCCCTCTATACACTATCTAGAGCATTATAGACCGTGACGCCTCTTTTGTAGAGCTCTCTACCTCAGGAGGCCGGGCGCTTCCCCTATACACTAGGAGCTTATAACGCCCGAAAGTGCCTCTTTTTGAGGGAGCTTACCTATTCTCAAGTTAGCTTGATTTGTTGAGAAGAATGGGGGAAGGGATCTTTTCATTCTTAGAAGGCACTTTGGGTTTGAATCCTCAATCAAGCCATGATCTTAGGGAAGACCCCTAACTGAGGAAAATAATCAACTCACCCCAAAGATATCTCAAGTTGTTGAGCCTCTCCAAGGCTATATAAGCAAGCTTTTCTCATGGTGAAAGGGGACTAAAAAGGGAGAATTCAACTAAATCCTTCTTATGGATCTTATAGGCCGCCTGGAACAAAGATATTTTGAAGTAAGAGACCCAAGGATCTCATAGGAGAAATCAATGTAGGCTATCGTCATTCAGATCGCGTGGATCTTGAGCAAGGGTTAGACAAGGAGGACTCGACGAAACTCATGTAAACCCATCCATCAAGCAAGTAATGTTTTTCTCATTAATATAGAATTTGTTTGGTCTTCAAGTTTCTTTCTAATCTATGTTCATAGTCGTCATATGAATTTGTCTCTTTAGTAGATAGATCTATTTCGGACTAATTTTGATAGAGTAGGAAGTGGTCAGACTTTGTTTGTCTACAGGTGATCCATCGAGGAGCAAAAGATTGGAGCTCAACTCGAAGCCAGTGTGGACAAATAACATTAAAGGTATTTCTCTCTCTCCTTCCTTCACAATAATTAGTCCACCTAGATCTAAAAGGAAGTCAAGGACCATGATAAGCACTTTCATTCTTAGAGTTATGAGTCTAGCTCTTTGAGGAGATATACATGTCCACAGGGAGATTTTCCTTCAAATGCTTATGAAGACTATAAGGATGAGATATAGACTACTGCAGTGGATATGTTCCACCATTCAGGACTATACGTTGATCGTATAATTTAGAGTTACTTGGTGTGGTGAAAATTAACGAATTGCAGTTATGTACTCACTCATGAATATACACGCTTGTGTTTTATTCTTTTTCTAATTGCCTTGAAGACCGTCTTCAGTTTATTGGAGATAATCATCATCCGAACGAATGATGAACAGAGATTTCCATCTGGAAAATGGTTCGCATATTTACCTTCTAGATTATAAAATGGCTCTTGTGTCACTCTGCGGTGTGAGTGACTTATCCAAGCATCATGTCCGACACTCAGGACATTAGCCATGGTTTTGTGAGATGATGCAACTGATGGTGATTGTGATGCTCACAGGATCTAGTCATGAGATAGTTTGGACGACTATATTGATGCTACTGCGTAAATGGTATATTTTGTGCTCAAGACTATTAATTGTAATACCTCCCCTAGCTAGGAGAGAGGTTAATATTATGTAGAAGCACGGAGGTATTTACTCACATGTGTGAACCCTGAAGGAAAATCAAGACTGGAACAAGAAACCCCAATGAGTTGGATAATAGTTCTAAAAGTTCTGTTGGCTCAAGAAGATAATTTATATTAGGTTATTAGTCTATACAGAAGAAAGCCTAATGCACAATAATAATATACTAAATAGACACATATCCAGAAAGAGAAGTTGGTCCCAGAAAATCTTGCAAAACCACTATAAATACAGGGTGCTAGCTCTCATTTTGACATATCTCGTAATTTGTAGAGAATAACTAGTGCGCATCAAGCAATTCTAGTTTGGTGTGTATCGCAGGGAGGAGAGCTGGTGTGCAAAATTGCCATAACAACCAGCTGGTTACTGACTATCTCGGCTAGGTTTGATTATCTCGACAAATTTATATTATTATGTAATTATCCTTGAGGAAGATGCTTACACCTTATTTCCATTAGTCTAGCTCTGTGGTTTGTTTACAGAATAATTATGTCAAATTTTAATGTGCTCGGGGGTGGCTTCTACTTATGGTTGGATGACGAGGGTATCGGGCTAATGGTAAACGAAACACATTCTTTCTATATTCTCCTGAACATTTATGGTCATTACAACTTAGTTTGACATGGATCAACCTATATCATGGATCAACTATTTTCCTAGCCTCTTCCTTCTATGATGTAAGTTGTAATGAATTCCAGGATTTATTTTTTAATTCTTCTTTACTATTTCTAGATCCTCTTGTTGTTCTTTTATACTCAAAAATTATGAGGTTCAAGGCTCTTTGTTACACTCATGGTCCGCCAGCTCTCGATTAGCTTATTCATTTCCTCTTTGATGGGGTTTGATATCCAACTTGTTTCCATATTACTAAGGGTCAAATTGTTTGTTAGTTTTCCTCTAGCCTTTAATCCTATCTCTCTCTCAAGTTTGAGATTTCCTTTCTTCAACCTCCTCATTCTTTGGGTTGAATGTTTATGTTTTTCCATTTCTTGAATTCCCTCCTTCATCGGCCTGCAATTCACTCTGAACCCTAAGAATCTATCCTCTATTTGAGTTTGAATGGTATCTTTAATTTTATCAATCATTGGCTTCAAATTTCCATTTGGAGTTTTATCATGGCGTGATTTTGTGGGGCCTCATAGGGATGATCTTGAATAGGTGGTGGAGGCTCATATTGAAAAGTTATAAGAAAAAATATGTAACAATTAATATTTATGGATTGACTTTGTCTCTCAAATCAACTTTTACTTATGAACTTAAATAAGTAATAAATAAAATATATTTAAATATCTTTACTTAAAATTCTCAAAATTGAGTCAAAGTAAAAAGTGACTCACCTCATTTTAGATGTCCACCACTCCAACCTGCTGAAGAAGCTAAAAATAATTTCCAAACCCTACGTGGTCCTGAAAACCCGTAAACAATAGAAGTAGTATTCCCATCTGAAAAATAGCAGAGTGAGAAATAATTTCTAAACTCACAATTTTATTCAAAAAAATTATTGTTTAATAACTAAAATTGTAAATATTTTTTATTAAAAAAAAAAAAAAAAAAAAAAAAAAAAAAAAAAAAAAAAATATTTTTTAAATGTAAAATTATTTTAATAAAAAATATTTAAATACATATATTTTAAAATGTTTTATGATTATTAAATAAATTTCAAAAATATTTTAAAAAGTAATTTAATTACATTAAAAGGAAGATAAAATACAATGAAAATATCAACACATATTTTTTTATATTTTATTATTTATATTAATATAAATATAAATATAAATATATATGAATGAAGAGGTAGAATTAGCAAAATAAAAATTTGAATATATTATGTAACGTTCATATCCATCTTTATAATATATGTCTTGCGTTGTTTGTTTGTGAAACGTTTACTATGTGGTAAATTTGGGATGAATAATATATGATGGCATTGTCGTGGCAAACTATAATTAGAATTGTGATAAGGACTATCGTGAATTAATGTTGTTGAATTAAGAAAGAATTTGAATGTTAGTTTAAAACTTTGTCAAACTCATTCATACCTGCTTAAACTCTTTTATGAAATCTTATCTATGTGCATTGATAATTCATTGTCATAGAATTGTTTCCATGTTTTAATATTTGATTCCTTTGTCATGAAAAAATTTTGGATTATTTTTAATAATTCTATGAAACTTTATAAAAATGATGGACAAATTGTAAGGAAGTTTAGATGATGGAAAAATAAATTGGTTGTAACCTAATGGGATATAAGAGTCGATAGATTTTAAACGACGTATCATTGATAATTCTCACATTGTTATTTATCAATAAGTTTCATTATATCACATGGATTTTGTGATTTTTATATTTTATAGTGTTTTGAACATTAATTTAAAAATATAAATTAAGGGTAAAAAATTATTATTTAATTAAACATCTAAAATTACAAAAAAAATTAAATAGTTTTTTTTTTTTTTTTTTTTTTTTTTTTTTTTAAAAATATTAAATATTTAATTTTTAAATAAAAAATTAATCATAAAAAATTTAAAATACACATTATAAATTATATATGGATGTATAATTGTCATATTTTATTTCATGGTGAAATGTATACACTCTATGATCCATGTGTGGTGTACTTAAATGTTCTTATAACAATAATAAATCATCAACAAATTCCAAGCTCGTTTTCTATCAATGTTCTTAGATTTACGATCAATGTCTTTAGAACAAGTATAATTCATCATCTACAAAGTTCAAGATGATTTGTTGTTAATGTCTTTAGAACAAGTAAAATTCATTATTTGTAAAGTTAAATATGATTTTCTATTAATGTTATTAGAAAAAGTATGATTCTAAGTTGCCTTCTATGTAATACATAACATCAATTCAAAGTTCATATCTTTGTGACAAGGGAAAAAAATAGTTAGTTTTTTTTATTTAAACTTGGTCAAAACATCCTTTGTAACGCGTTGAGCATAAACCAACATTTTCATGTGACAAACATAGTCGAACGTTCTAATATGAACAACAAACACAGATCTTGTAACATGACGAACATAGTAATGCTACAATGTGATGAGCATAGTAGCATCACAATATGAGAAACATAGTAACATTGTGATGTGTTGAACATAGCCTTGTCATTTTAATGTGACAAACATAGCCCCATTGTCGCAATGTGATGAACGTATCCTCGTAGTCACAATGTAACGTAGATATTATATCATCGTAATGTGATGTAAATATCTTTTCATTGCAATGTTACACAAATATCTTGTTGTCACAACATGACAAACATAGCCTTGTTGTTGTAACAAACAAACACAACCTTATCTTCGCAATGTGACAAACATAGCCTTGTCATCGCAATGTGATGAACATAGCCTCATAGTTGCAATGTGATGCAAATATCCTGTCATCGTAATGCGACACAAATATCTTTCCATCACAATGTGATGCAAATATCTTGTCATCATAATGTGACAAACATAGCCTTGTTGTCACAATGTGATGAACATAACCTTTTCCTCGCTATGTGATGAACATAACCTTATTTCTGCTATGTGATGAACATATCCTTGTCATCGCAATGTGAAAATCATAGCCTTGTCATCACAATGTGAAACAAATAGCCTTGTCGTCGCAGTGTGACAAACATAGCCTTGTCATCACAATGTGACAAACATAGCCTTGTCATTGCAATGTGATGAACATAGCCTCATCATGGAAATGTGACACAAATATCCTATATTTGCAATGTGACGAACATATTCTTGCCATCACAATGTGACACAAATATCCTTTCGTCAAAATGTGATGCAAATATCTTGACATTGCAATGTGACACAAATATCTTGTCATCGCAATGTGACGAGTATAGCCTTGTCATTGCAATGCGATGAACATAGGCTTGTATTAATACATAGGCTATGTTCGATCTACTCTATTTACTATGTCTATGTATTAATACTTTATTAAGGCTAGGTATTAATACTTTAGTAATGTAATACTACTATCATTAATACTTTGGTAATGTATTACTACTTTGTTAATGTATTGTTAATGTATTACTTTATTCATAAATTAATACTTTAGTAATGTATTTATTAATTCATTTAATTTATTAAATGTGTTTTTTAATGTATTGGGTAAGTGCAGGAAGTACATGTCCTAAAAAGCGGCAATCCATGCAACATGAACACGAACTCATAGGAATGTGCATGCGTTCCTAAACCTTTAGGTTTGGAGGTGGTCAAACCTCCACAACACTTTCCAGGTAAGTTTATTGGCAAGAACGTGTGCGTGCTCTTAGGAACATGTGTGCATTCTTAGGAATGTGCACATGTTCTTAGGAATTCACACGTGTTCTTAGGAATGTTCACTTGTTCTTAGGAACGCACGTGTGTTCTTAAGAACATGTGCACATTCCTATTGATAAACTTTTCAAGAGGCCTCAAACATGATTTGTGATCATTGTGCACAAAGAACGCTCACGTTTCTACTCTCATTGAGCGAATAGAGGAGCTAGAGAGGAAGTATCTTTCCACTGTGTTCAGATATGTCTAATTTATCCTATTTTTAACCCAATTTAGTCATTTCCAGTTTAGTCTTTTTCTTCCAATAATCTAAATTTAAAAAAATAAAATTGTATTTTTTTATTTTAATTAAAAAACCAACCTAATTTAGATGCGATGGATTTTAAATTGCAACATATATAATAAAATGGAACCCCACGACAATGAAAACCACTCAAAATAAAACTGAGAATATCAAAAACCCAATCCACCAAAACCACCCAATGTAAACACTCAAATTGATGAGGGGTTGGCTATATTAAGAACCCTTGAGGAAAAATTAAGGGACACTAGAGAGCCTAGCAGAGTCTCCTTGACCACTTCTTTGGACATCATTGTGAATTCCATTGCAAGTGCCCAAGGGAAATTTAGCTCTATTTATGATTATAGGGAAAGAATGTATGAGTACTACAACACTGGTTTGGACAGAAACCAAGTCAAAGACCTGGACATTTCAAAACCACAAATATTATTTATTTTTATGGACCCTGGAACTGGATAAGAAATAGCATTGAACAAGAAAGACATCTCCATTGACTGGTGGATCCGTCCCTAGATCAATCAAAGTTGGATGGATAGGTGGTATATAGTTTCCTATAAACCTCCCTGTAATAATAGGGAGATGCCCTTATATTTTTTGATAAAATTATGGGTTGATTTTATTTTGGGTAAGCATTTCAACTACTTTGACATTAGAGACTTCTAGGGGTTGGGTCTAGGGTCTTCACAGGATCGAGACCATTCTGGGTGCGACCCCATGTTAGGTCCTCGTCCCCCTAGGAGAAGCCATGACCCCCCTACCCAACATCCTACTATTGCAGAGATCTTGCAATAGGTAAAGTTAGTC
Source organism: Picea sitchensis (assembly GCA_010110895.2). NCBI lineage: Eukaryota > Viridiplantae > Streptophyta > Pinopsida > Pinales > Pinaceae > Picea > Picea sitchensis. Next base: position 15,075 of record SNQJ01S0064079.1, on the reverse strand, counting down.
ATTTCATCATTGATTCGTAGCCTAGTGCAACATAATAGCTTTGTTTCATTATCTGGGCAGGAGGTGTCAACCAATGACATTGATAGAGGGGATGGAGGTTCAACATGCACGACAAATTACAGTGAGGAGAAGGAAGATGGACATAATAGTCATCCATGTGAACCTCACAGATGCTCGAGTTGCAGGAAGACATGTTATGGGCCTATAGAGCCCAGTGAAAAGCATAGCTTCATGGAAGAGGTTAGTATCGTAACCCTCTTTATTTTCTTCATCGTTATATATATCTTTTTGTATTATGTGTATTTATATTTATATTTTATCGTATGTTGTTTTGCAGTTGTTGCGTCCTAGCAATAGACCCTCTACATCGATAGATGCATTAGTGCCTAGCCCCACCACTGATGTGGCAGTAGAGGAATCATTTTCATTGGGTGCACCCAACACATAGGTATGTGTCACATATGATAAATTTACCATATTCATTTATTTATTTAATGACATCCTCAAATTTTTAATTTTCTCGTGTTTATATAGGATTGGGGACTAGGCAATGTCCATCTAGGATGTAAAAGTCACCTGCATCACATGTATCATGTGTAGAGTTAAATATCATATAATTCTCAAATTATTTGTGTTTATGTTTTTGAATTTTACTATTTGGTACTAATAGTTCAATTTTATTAATATGTATGCAAGCTATGGATATATTTGCTAGTTATAGTACTATTGCACTCCTTGACCACATAGGCATTTCTTCTAGGTTTCCTTTCTCCAGGCCTAGGGAGTTTCAATTACTTTTACATCCTTTTTCGGTCCATTGCATCCCACCCTCATCATTTCAATCAGCCCCATCGATCGATACTGGCATAGTAGAGGTTGTATCGAAGTAGGTTGTACAACCTAGTGCTCCATCTTCTAGTGAATCTCCATCAAGACCTGATATATTCATAGTGAGAAGATGCATCGATGATAATTTTTTTGTTTCATGAATTTGATTTTATGCATATTTGTTTAATTTTCTTGATGTCATCCTTGTAAATGTTGCAGGGTGGCATCGCAGAGAGACTGGGGTCGTGGAGGAGGGTAACACCCTCATGATTGGCGATAGCATATGTGGTGAATTGTCTCAGGTTAAATTACAAAGTATCATTTTGTATGTTTATTAATTCATTGAGGAAAAAAACTTATAACATTTTTTATTCTTTGTCCAGTCTCCATAGCGTCGAAGCACGCCCATGCCTAGAACCTTTCGAGGTGATTCCTCAAGCAAGAGAAGAAATATTTATTTCCAGGATGCTCCTGAGGGTGGAGAGGGTGGCAGTGGTCAATGATTGACCAATTACTCCCATTTTGTATCTAGGCCACCATATGGATGTTCTTTATGTTAGGGCACTTGTTGTCAGTTTGTACATTGGGCATGAGTTGTCATTTGGTAAAAAATTAACAATTTAGACGATGTTGAATACACACACACACACACACACATTTCATGGCACATTTTTTTATGAATCTCATTATTTCTGCATTTTACATTGATGAATATATGAATTTCAAAGTGTATGAATTTTGTGTGTATTAATCCCTTGTTTTTTTTCTAAAGTGATTATAAATACTTGCATTATGCATTAAGGAATATATTGTGGTGGAAAATAGTTCTAAGTGCTAAATCCATAAGAAATCAATGTTTCTCAAGTAGAATTGCTTTCTAATCAACCATGTATCTCTACATCATTGATAGACCATTCCTTTTAAATTATTTGCATGAATGTTGTGGATATCCATATTCTAAATCATAACCAACAATGCATGGACTACCCCTTGAATTATCTCCATCTAAATATAATGACAATCCACACTCAAATAGTGGTCACTTGAAAATATTATGACCTAAAAATGAACCATTGAAATAATTTATTATAAAAATAAATTTACTCATTTATCTTCTACTTAATTGTAAATCACTTAACAATCTCAACTCAATGTTATGTCAAATTAACCTCCATAACTAGTACTATAATTACTCAATTACGAACATGACATAAGCTAAAATTCAATTATGCAAGTACACAACGTTTGGACAACCCAAACACTTGATATATATTTAGAATATGAAGTACATGCACCTACCAATATCTTATCAGGGGTTGTTATAAGTCAATCTTGGCTTGTCTCTGTTAATATAATTGACAATGGTTTTTATTATTGGTATATAGTCGCTGCATTATTTTTTATGACATTTGAATCGATAGCTTGACATGGTTAAATTGGTTGATTTAAGAATTGGAATTGGGCATACAGTCGTTGACTCCTTGTGTTGGATTGATAACTCAACATTATTTTATGGTTTGATTAAGTCACAACGATGCTTCTTGTGTTATGCGTTGGTTTGTGTGTTTCCTACAACATGGTATAAGTTGAAATTATNGCATTAAGGAATATATTGTGGTGGAAAATAGTTCTAAGTGCTAAATCCATAAGAAATCAATGTTTCTCAAGTAGAATTGCTTTCTAATCAACCATGTATCTCTACATCATTGATAGACCATTCCTTTTAAATTATTTGCATGAATGTTGTGGATATCCATATTCTAAATCATAACCAACAATGCATGGACTACCCCTTGAATTATCTCCATCTAAATATAATGACAATCCACACTCAAATAGTGGTCACTTGAAAATATTATGACCTAAAAATGAACCATTGAAATAATTTATTATAAAAATAAATTTACTCATTTATCTTCTACTTAATTGTAAATCACTTAACAATCTCAACTCAATGTTATGTCAAATTAACCTCCATAACTAGTACTATAATTACTCAATTACGAACATGACATAAGCTAAAATTCAATTATGCAAGTACACAACGTTTGGACAACCCAAACACTTGATATATATTTAGAATATGAAGTACATGCACCTACCAATATCTTATCAGGGGTTGTTATAAGTCAATCTTGGCTTGTCTCTGTTAATATAATTGACAATGGTTTTTATTATTGGTATATAGTCGCTGCATTATTTTTTATGACATTTGAATCGATAGCTTGACATGGTTAAATTGGTTGATTTAAGAATTGGAATTGGGCATACAGTCGTTGACTCCTTGTGTTGGATTGATAACTCAACATTATTTTATGGTTTGATTAAGTCACAACGATGCTTCTTGTGTTATGCGTTGGTTTGTGTGTTTCCTACAACATGGTATAAGTTGAAATTATAGTTGTTGTTACTGTGTGCTTAAATTTCTCAATCGAGATCATTGCAGTTTAAAGAATTGATAGTTGTGAATTGGATGTATGATGTGTATGTTTATGGATATTGTGCATCGTATCGTTTGATTGCACCATCATATATGGGCATGGGTTCTATAACAGTATGGTTTCATTGCAATTTAATTGTTAAATTGATTAGAGGAATGGAATCGGGCACAATTTGAAAAGAATTTGCATCTGTGTTTGATTTGAGGAAGTAATTTACAGACAATGGTTGATGGTTTTGATGTTGAACATAGTTGAAACAAATGATTGTGTGTTCATTGGAATGGTTTTAAATATTAAATGGAAGAAGTGAGAGGAAACATAATTCTTATACAGGTTGTTTGGAAGACATATTGTTTTTGAGTAAGATGGAATTGTGTTAATTAAAAGTGTTAAAGATTTAAATGTGAACAATGAGCAAGTTTAACACACAGTAATGGTCAAATTATACACAGTAATTGTTTAATTGATCACAGTAATTATTTGGTTAGTGTTGGATCGTTTGCATTAAATACAAAATTGTTTTATGGATTGTTTAATTGATTTTATGAACATAATCCGCTCTTTTCCCCTACCATTATTTCACTTTTCTCTAATTACAATCCCCTTGCCTTCCCATGTTCATTACCCATGCCATGTTCCTACAATTTAATTATAGTTAAGAGGAACTCAGTATTATGACAGTTTAAGATCACACATATGGATTACAGTGATATGTTCTTTGGTTTACATTGCAGTTGATTGTTTGTTGTCTGTGAGAAGTAACCATGATATTTTCCCCTTCATTTTAACATTTTTCTCTCAATACAACCCCTCACATATCCCATAACCTTGTTCACCCCTGCTCATTGACAACGGTTAAAAAAATTGTATGGATTGGATTGCATGAGTTTGATATGTTGCTGAGCCAAAATTTATTTCATATTTTAAAAGAAATTGTCATGTATGGTTCTTAAAGAAACTATTTTCTAATCAATTATGCATATAGAAATGATCTTTTCAGTCAAGGTAGCCATGGCAAAGGTAACTAACGAAGCTCGGTAATTGGAGCAGGGGCCATATAAGGCCAAGATTCTCCATACACTTTGATGTTGACTTGCAAGAGTTAGGCTAGCTATTTCAAGCTGGGTTTTTTAATTGGATTGGGAAAGGAGTGGTCCAACCTAGGCCCGAAAGGCCTCCATTCCAAGCCCCACAGGTCCCTGGTATTCTTGTGCCTCCTCATGTCTCACTACAACCTGAAGTTCCTGAAAACGACAGATGGCAAGAGATTGTCCACCCGACAGTCTCCCAACATCATGGCTGACCTAACTTGTCTTTACCTTCTCCCTCGCCTATCAATAAAATTGCCCAAGCTGTCCCTGACCACTCACCATTTCAATATTCCCATGTAAGAAAAATATTGAAAACCGAGGCCCACCATGCCCTTGACAAAGGAAAAATCATTGTTGCCCCTTCCTCACCCTCCAATGGCTCTGATAAATCTGTGTCCTCCCGCATGCATTTGAGGGACAATTTCTCTCATGCGATCAACGAGATTAGGCCTAAAGGCTCTACATATCCTAAGGAAAATTCAGAGAGATCAAAAGGTGACAACAACAACAAGGGAATGATTGCCTCCCAGAGTGGGAAATATGGATTTTAAGTTTTTTTTATTTATTAAATGTTGAGAACTGTTGACTTCTGAAATTTTGGACAGAATTCTATTTTTGGATATATGAGTAATATATTTTGGAAATAATTTCAAATATCATTGAAATAAATTGCCAAATATGAATGTGATGATGGGAGTCACAAGGAGGGATGTTTTGTTTCATTAACTAGTTGTGTTATGATTGGTAAAAGCTAAAAGGAGTCACAAGGGGTCCCACCTACTAGTTATTATTTATTTAAAAACCCTTATTATGATTTATTACTTTTCCCCCTAACTAAAAATTTGGTTGAGTTTTAATTAACTTAACTAAGGAAGTAGTTAAACTACTTCAATCAATTCTAATTTTCTTAAAGGAAAAAGGAAAGGGAGGAACAAGAGGAGAATAGAAGGAGAAGCATACTCAGGTTTGTTCTTTGAGTTTTTGTTGAGATAATTTAGTTTTCATTCATTCCTTAATTCATTAGAAGCCTAATTATTTTTTATGATAGCAGGGTCCTATTGTAGACAACAAGATTTAGGGATGAATTACATCATTCAGACACTTGTTTTTTAGAGGTGTTGATCTATCTTTGATAGTCTGTGTAGACTTGTTTGTTTGTGAATTAGTTTTCATGACTGACAAAGGCTATTGTGCAGACTCTAGTGGGCAATAATCTATGGCAAGTTGATCCATCTTTTTAAGTTCTATTTTTTTATATTCTTTCAGAAGTCCTTTTGTATGTTTCATCGGGGACTTCTAAGTTTGACTTTGGTCCAAAACTTCCTCAGGAAATTTTGTAAAAAGAACGATTCTTTAATGAATTGGAATGAAATAAAGGATTTCTTTATGTCTCATTTGTTTTGATTATTGACTTGGTGTCTTTACTTCTGTCTCTATCTTTATTTCATCATTTGATATATTTAGAAAGTCAAATCAATAATGATTTTTTCAACAACCTTTTGTTTATAAAAAAAACAACCTAAGAACTTGTAAACAATACTAATGAATTAGGATATAATTTTGATGGCTATAAACATAGGGTGATATTCTCGTCTATCTTTCTTTAGCCAAGCATGATCTGAAAATGTTTGAGTAAGATCATTTCATATCTTTTCCTCAATAGTGTTCTCCATCTAGATCCGAAACATTGGCAATGGTGGAAATGGAGAAGAAAATGCCCTCCAAGGGTATGTGGCTTGGACATAATTTGTTGTAGAACTTTATGATCTCTTTGACATCGACACCCACCATTTAGTTTTTTTGACCATGTTGAAACAATTTTTCACAGTGGAAGACTTTATAGCTACTTTTGAGTTCTTGTATTTCCACACAGAGGGAATGTTTGATGATTTTTTTTTAGAATTATTTATTAGTGACCTCAAGGATGAGATTGATTCCCATGTACTCATGGCTTACCCTCATAGTTGTGTGGAAGCTACTAAAATAAATAAGGAACCACAACAGGTTGTATATTCTCAAACAAAAAAACATCCTTTCTTCTCCACCCTAAACCTACCTCTCCATCCCCTCCTTCCACTCCACTAAACATCCATAAATTGACCCGGGAAGAAATGGATGAATGCCAAATCAAGGAACTTTGTTATAATTATGATGAAAAATATTTTCCTGGGCATGAGTGTAAGGAACAAAATGTTTTTATGGCCATCTCTGAGGATGTTTCTGAAGAAGATGTTGAGGCCCTCCTATGGTCGAGTTACCAGAGCCAAAGAATGTTACTCCACCCTCAAACCCCCAAGAAGTTGAACTAGTCATTTCACTAAATGATCTCACTGTCTTCTGTGCTCCCCAAAACCTTAAGGTAATTGGTTACATTAAGAATCGTAAGGTCATCATCCTCATTGACAGTGGAAAACCCCATGATTTTATTCATCGCCGCATCAACCAAGAAACTAATTTCTATATCCATGCAGTAAAAAAAATTCAAATCATGATTACCAATGGATGTTCCATGAAATGTGGCGGGTGTTGCGAAAATGTTTGTCTCCAAATTGGTCAGTACAAAATGAAATCTCATATGTTTTCTATTGACATGGGTGGTTGTGAAATTTTTCTTAGTGCATAATGGTTACGGACTCTTGGTCCCATCCGCATGGATTTTAAGGAATTAACCATGAAATTCAACCAAGAGGGATAACAGTTTAAGTTCCAAACTAACACCACAGGATTCCCTAAAATAATTAGTTCCCATTTCATGGAAAAGATCCTCAAGAAAGTTCATTTTGGCATTATTTCACAAATCCATTCCATTCACGCAACTAAGACACCCTCTGTGCATCCTGAGCTCCAATCCATCATATCAAAACATCAAGATATTTTTTCCACTCCCCAGGGACTTCCCCCTTCACATGGTGTTCATGATCATTCCATTCTCCTAGTCCCTGATATCCTTCCTCCCAATGTTCACCCTTATCTTCATCCCCTTTCTCGGAAAAATAAAATTGAGAAAGTTGTTCAAGAATTACTCGTCGTGGGTGTTATTCGTCCTAGTACTAGCCCCTAGTATTCTCTTGTGGTCATGGTACTTAATAAACAAGGCTCTTGGTGCATGTGTCCTAACTTTTTCACCCTCAACAAACTCACCATCAAAGACAAATTTCCCATTCCTATCATTGATGATCTCTTGGATGAATGACGAGGTGCCCAATACTTTACTAAACTTGATCTCCATTATGGATACCACTAGATACGTATGAAAGAGGGAGGCATTCCTAAGACTACCTTTTGAACTCATGAGGGAAACTATGAGTTCTTGGTCATGCCCTTTGGCTTATGTAATGTTCCATCCACTTTCGAGAGCCTCTTGAATCATGTTTTCCATCCTTTTCTCTATCATTTTGTCTTAGTTTTATTTGATGGTATTCTCATCTATAGTAAAACATGGAAAATTTGTCTTGCCCATGTGGATCAAGTTCTTCATCTACTCTCTCAGCACCAATTTTTCCTCAAATAATATAAATATTCTTTTGGAGCCTTAGAAGTGGAGTACTTGGGTCATATTGTTGGAAAGGATGGTGTCAGGGTGGATCCTAAGAAAATTGAAGCTATGAAGGATTGGCCTCATCCCAAGAATCTCAAGAGATTGCATGGATTTATCAGTTTAACAAACTATTATCGTAAGTTTGTTAAGAATTATAGAAAAATTGTGGCACCTCTTACTGCTCTCATTAAAAAGAACGCTTTCATTTGGAATTCAATAGTTTATCACTCCTTCCAAGCCTTGAAATAGGCTATGTGCACTTCTCCTATGCTGGCCCTTCCCGACTTCAGAATTAACTTTGTCCTGGAATGTGATGCTTTAGGGAACGAAACTGGCACCATCCGTATTCAATATGGTCAACCTTTGGACTTCAATAGAAAACAATTGTTGGAGAACCATTTGGGCCAATAAATCTATGAAAAGGAAATGATGGCCATTCTGCATGTTGTGGATCTTTGGTGCCCTTATCTATTGGGGAAATACTTCCAAATTAAGATAGATCATCAAAATCTTAATTTTTTCTGGAGCAATGAATTTCATCCATGGAGAAACAAAAATGGGTGACCAAGCTATTTGGATACAATTATGAGATCATTTACAATAAAGGAAAAGACAATTTGGTTGTGGATGCTCTTTCTAGGAAATATGAAGATGAAGGGTTCCTCTTTTCTCTCTCCTTCATTGTACCAGATTGGCTCCAAGTTGTTCACCAAGAATGGTTGTAAGATCCCAAACTATCACATTTGAACCAACAATTGCAAGACAATTCTCCAGTTTCTCCAGAGTACTCTTGGCACAATGAAGAGCTTCGCTAAAACGTCCCTCTATATTTAAGCAAACAATCACAACTTAAATCCATGATGTTTTCTGAGCTTCATGCTACACCCATAGTTGGGCATTCAGGGTTTACCAAAACCTATGACAGGTTCAAACGTCCTTTTTTCTGGGATGGATGAAGAAGGACATTTGCACCTTTATGGCGGAATGTGATGTTTGTCAACAAAACAAGGTATAAATAGTCAAATCCCCTGGAACATTACAACCGCTTCCTATTCCACTCGTTATTTGGAGGAATATTTCTATGGATTTCGTTGTTTACTTACCTAAATCAGGAAATAAATCCGTCATCATGGTGGTCATTGATCATCTTTCCAAATATGCTCATTTTTTTGCTCTTCAACACCCATTCACCATATCCACCGTGGCTCACCTTTTCATGGATAATATCGCCAATCTTGATGGCATGCGTCATTCCATTTTCTTTGAACAATATCCCACTTTCACCAACATTTTTTCGCAAGAATTATTCAGGATACAAGGAACCCAATTATATATTAGCATAACCTATTATCCCCAGACTAATGGTCAAACTGAAGTTGTCAACAAGTTTTTGGAAACATATTTGATTTTTTTTACATCTGAGAGGAACAATCAGTGGGATCAATGGTTACCCCTATATGAATTTTGGTAGAACACTTCTTACCATACCGTTACTCGCATGATTCCTTTTGAAGTAGTATATGGACAAAATCCACCTTCAATTCTCTCATACATGCATGGTGTGTCGAAGGTCTAAAAGGTTGACCAAAATCTTACAGTTCGAGAGGCTATTATTCATACCCTCAAAGATAATTTGGTCATGGATCATAATCTCATGAAGCAAAAAGAATATCAATGTTGCTCAAAACATCAATTTGCTAAAGGGGACTAGGTGTTTCTTCGAATGCAGCCTTATAAGAAGACTTCACTCAAGGCCGACCATTGTCAGAAACTGACGCCCAAATTTTATGGTCCTTATATAGTTCTCAAGCGCGTGGGACAGGTGGTCTATTAGTTAGCTTCGCCCAATCATTCTAAGCTCCATCTTGTTTTTCATGTCTCTTGTTTAAAGAAGGTGATTGGAACTAAGTGCCAAACTCAAACCAGTCTTCCCGAGTTGGATGAATAAGGATACATATGGTTGCAACCAAAAGTAGTATTGGACCAACATGAGTGTCATCTCCATCAGTGCAACATCAAGAAAGTGTTAGTATAGTGGAAAGATACAACTCCATCAAATTCCACCTGGGAGCCAACTACCATTCTGTAGGAATTTCCTCATATCAAGCCTTGAGGACAAGGTTGTTTTTAAGGGGAAGCACATGTTAGGGACCTAACCTCCCGAACCCCTCAAGTAGATAGAATAATATATTATCCATGTAGTAAAGGCTGATATTAATAATTCCTAGTAATAAGGAAGAATACGTCAATTGTAAGAAGACCTAACACAAGCTTCCACTTGTAGAAGATATTTCTCTAGATTATTCTTTTGGTATATATGTTTAGTATAAATAGGATTTGAGGGCATGCAATTTTTTTGTCTTGAGAATCATTGTAATAGAGTGTTTCTCTACTGGAGGTTTCCCCCTCAAAGAGGCAAGTGAACATTAATTCCTATCAATAAAGGTATTGTTTTGGTGTTGCAGTTTCATATATTGTGTTGTTCTGTTGTTATTCTCTGCAATATTTATGTTTTCTGCCATTATAATAGATTTGGTACCTTACAGACACCCTCCAATAGATCAATGGTCCTCATTGATTCCAGAGTGCATACTCCACGGGATTCATGTCCAGATTGACTCTAAATAGATTTCCTTCATATCTAATTGTATATTGGATTGGATGACATGTATGACTGAAATCTATGACCTTTATTCACAGATTGAAATATATTTACATATTAACGTTAATAGATTGAAATATATTCACATATGACTTAAATCTATGAATCCTGTCAATTTGTATATATTTGTGATTGAAATATATACAGGTTATATCCCGTCAATCTGTAAATAGATTTCAATCATACACAATCAATCTATTTTTTAATAACATCATGTGTATGCTCAATCAAGATCATTTGCACTCATTTACAAGGATTTATCACAATAATGAAAGAAACTAAGCTATAACTAGTCAAAATAACAGACCAAAACACCTTAAGATCATAGTTATAGATGAGAAAATAAACTAGAACTCAATCCAAAGTATGTGAAAAATACAAGATCCAATCATTGATAAAATAACCCTCTACTATGACAAATATAGGCTTTGAGAATGGTTTTGGACAAATAAGAGGAGGTTATGAGGGGGGAAATGTATACCAATCTTGAGGCCCATCACAAGAATTTTTGTAGGAATTTCCAATGAGACTTGTGAAAGTTTCAATAAAATAATCATACAATAACAAAAAACAATCATTTATAAAGTATTATTGCTAAAACTATTTTTCTATAATATGTACATACTATTTCAAAAAAATACCAAGTTAATATTTCTACTATATTTCTTTTCATATAAATACTAATCAATTTTGTATTGTTCTTTTCTTTTTTAGGAATATTAAGAAAAATAAAGATGCAAATGAAATCATATCCTAAACATGCAAATAAGGATTTCCAAAAAAGTGTACAAGTATATGGTCAAAGAAATCAAAATACTTGAATCATAGGAAGAGTTATCTCAATAATAAACACATATAATCATTTTTTTATGTGTGATAAGAGAGTTATACTAGTTTTCAATTTGTTTTTTATTGAAAAAAAGAAAAATAGAACTCATTCAACACACAAGATGGGATGACAAGGAAAAAAAAAGGTTGATTGCAAATTTGTGAGTAGTTTCCTTTTCCTTAACATTTTATATTTGTGTGATGTTTATATTTTAATTAATTTGTATTTGTGCATGGATGTTTCTAACTAGTTGATAACATACAATCAATAACCATATCAACATTTAATCGACATTAGGTTACATATGGGTTGTGGAAATATGTTGGAGTATCAAGATATAATAGAAAAAATTGTAAATAGCTAAGTTATTTTACTTCACTTATTTTATAGCTTATGGAACAATAAAAAACCTTTAATTATATCTAAACTTTATAATGGCATATAAAACTTGTAGGAAACAAAGTAGGGAGTGGAGCCACCATAAAATATTATGAGAGATGGCAAGAAGAAGGGATTTGAAACAATATGTAAGGTTTATGAGGCACTCCCTGTTGTGGTAGATTATTTGATTTATACAATCATGTATATTATAGTATAAATGCAGTGATTTGGTTGTCATAAGTTGTCATGAGAATTCAATGTCTTTAAGAAAAGAATTAGAGATAAAGAGATAAAAAATAGGGAAAAGTGAACTCACATGATATATTTCTCTTCTTATCTTATTAGTCCCTGCCGAAGGCTAGGACTTTAGTGATCGATTATTGGATTACATTCTTGGATAACCTATACTTTATGTACCTCTATCTAGGGTGTTTTAATAAATGGCTCTCAAAGTCTTATTGAATTACATTCTTGGATAACCTATACTTTATGGACTCTAGTGATTGATTATCGGATTACATTCTTGGATAACCTATACTTTATGCACCTCTATCTAGGGTATTTTAATAAATGGCTCTCGAAGTCTTATTGAATTACATTCTTGGATAACCTATACTTTATGCACCTCTATCTAGGGTATTTTAATAAATGACTCTCATTGCAAATGATCCTTTTGATTTTGGTAGACTGTTGCATTGCATTGACTAATGTCAATAGGGAGCGCCAAGCTTTAATGACCTATGTCAGGGATTTAATGTAATCTGACAAATGATCATTTTTCTTATAAAGTATTGGGCTTCATTGAAACTCTATCCACCTCCATTGGATGGACAACATTGTGTTAGTTGAAACTCTATCCACCTCCACTGGATTGCACCCCCTCCACCACCTAGACATCTCTGCAACCACCGTTTCTACCGCTAGACATCCGCTTAGACATCAATGATGATCATGTTGCTTCAGAAATGCAAGTGCCACCGCCTCAACTGGATCATGTTGCTTTAGAAATGCAAGTGCCACCACCTCAACTACCTAAACATCTTTGCAACCACCATCTCAAGTCTCAACCACCTAGACATATGTGCAACCATCATTAGAGGGCCTCAACAATATTCATAACCTTGATGTTCAAATCAGAATTTCAAATTATAACCTCTATGTCCAAATCAAAATTTCAACTTAGTCATTTATGAGGAACCACATTAATGCTATGCAAGTGTAATTTATTCAATTAATTTTTAGTCTCTTTTTACTCTATATAAACAAAAATCTCAGTCTATGTTTACTTTATATAAAAAATTTGAATTTAGCTTACTAATCAAAGTGGAATTGTTTCTTTAACTACTACTATTAGCATATCCACAATGTCCATGTCTCTGTGCCCAAATACATTTGCTTCCTCCAAATGCAAGCTTTTAAGCATAAGCTTCACCTATCCAACTCTTCAATGTCTTCCTTCCCAAACTCGATGAATTCATTAAACTACGAGAAGCTATACAGCTGAGATGACTCTTTCCCCTCACATAAGAGGAAAAATCAAAATGGTTTCTTTCTCAGAAAGAAAATCAAAATGGTTTCTTTCTCATAAAGAAAATCAAAATGGTTTCTTCCTCATAAAGAAAATCAAAATGGTTTCTTCCTCTTTGACGAGTGAAGACACAAATTGTGAACAAAGGAAGTCAGGTTATAGAACTTGGTAGACCATTGAAAAGTGACGTGAAAACCATTGGAAATTTCATGGAAGTCTTTAGCCCATCCTTTCAACATCAATAGTTTTTGGGAACCATATTCTATTTGTTAAAAAAATCCGAATTTTGGAAAAACGCTTATTGTCCGCGAACTAACAACTTACCTTTAAAGGGGAACAGTCAAATTTTCTAAGAAAAATAATTATAGCTTACAAAAATTGTAGTAAATCTTGACTTTAGAGAACACATCATTTAGAGAGGAACACACCAGAACAAACTCTTTGAAAAACACCTAGGCAGGAACTCCCCTAGGAAGGACCACACTGAACACCCCTACCCTAGCCATCTAGGGAATGAAACATATATATGTGTTAAAGAGAGAAGTGAATAACCAAAGGAGTGGTCCTAGCAGAGGACGTTGACTACAATTTAAAACTAGTTGTCTAGGGAATGAAATAGATATATGTGTTAAAGAGAGAAGTGAACTACCAGAAGAGGCATCCTAGAAAAGGACGTCGCCTGCAATCTAAAACTTGTAGTTTGGTTATGACATCCACTGGTCCCATCTATATCTATTACACAACAAAACACAACCCAAACCAGTGGGAAATTGTATTATGAGACTGACTTAAAGTTAGAAAGAAAATTATGCCTAATAAACATGCATACCTAGGGTTTCGTTTGAGACTGAGATTCGCTTTGTCGTGTGTCGAACATGTTTCAAATCTCCTGTCTATTGTTGCAACTGCCACAGAAAGACCCTTAGTGTCTGCCCAGAAAGTGTAGGGAAAACGTTGTCTTGGTCATGATCATTATCACCACTTATCACCACCACAATAGATCTTTTTAAATCTCTGCTGTTGTGGTATCAATTCCTATGTGAATCGAACATGAATGCAAATGCCAAATGCCATTGGAAATTGAATGCCTCTCTTGTGCAGAACATGCTCCAAAGCTCCTGGTTGTTGTTGCAGCTGCCACATAACAACTACCCGTTTCTAAGTAGAAAGTGCAGGAAAATATCGTGTCAGTCATGATCATTATCCACCACCATAGAGTTTTTCACCCGGTGATGCACCCGTAGTATCAGACCCCTTCTTTTTTATTTCAATCTACCCATAGTATCAGACCCCTTCTCTTTTATTTCAATTTACATCTGGTCGTTTGAGTGAGATTTTCTCACATTTGTGATCTCTAGGGCTTGCCACATTCAGCATTTTTTGGTAGAAGTGTATGGACCATTAATTATTCTACCCCAAATCTAGGTGTAAAATTAAAAAATTAAAAATTAGCATGGAAATTATTTAGTTAGCATCTCCCACTGCATTGTATCGACACTTGTGCACCTGATCTGATACAAGAAAACAACACCTCGGGTTCGATTCTTGCAGGCTATGAGCTGAGAATTCTGGATTTTATTTGGACATCCAAGTTTGTGTGGATTTACAGGATCTAAATGCAATTTGCATTCACGAGCCCTTCCCCACCCCTGAGGAGACTATGATACATGCTCCTCATCGAAGTCATCAATACCTGTTAAGGGGCTCGGCGCCAACTTAGAAGATTCCTTCGAAGCCTTTGGTGAACTGCATGCATAAATGTTAAGGTTTTCCATTA
>SNQJ01S0064078.1:33214-57157 GCA_010110895.2 Picea sitchensis | reverse complement strand
CTAAATCTTTAAAAATATCAAAGATATTAATAGATAACTTTCAATGTCATGTTTAAAATTAAAAATTGTTTAAATTGTATTTTAAAATTAGAAATTGTTTAAATTGTATTTTAAACAAGTGAAGAATAAATACATATACAAATATACAAATTATGATTAAGATTTTTGAAAAAAATATTAAATTTGATAAAACTTTTAAAATGTTAAAAATATAAATATCCAATTTTGAATGTCATATTTAAGAATATAATTTGTATTTTACTTCTTTACTTAATTTTTAAAATTTTATGTTTTATATAGAAATTGTATTTTACTTCTTAAGTCAAAAATAAATATAAATATGATTAAAATTTTTGGAAAAAAAAAAAAACACAAAACTTTGAATGTCATTTATGAATTTGCAACTTTGAATGTCATATTTTATCTAGGTTGTTGGCTCAAGAGATGGCCCTTTCATTATATAAAATATGAAGAAAAAAAAATATTGTGGGGCTATGTAAGGTGTCGTGTATTTGATTTCATGTATTTGTAGTTCTCTCATTTTAAAAATTGTTGATTGCCACGAATAAAAATAACAATGGGGATTTGGTAGATTTGTCCATATTAACAAGCATCATTGTTGTTGAACAATATAGATTCATAATTGCTTTTAGTTTATGGGCATCCTTTCTAGTACCATTACAAAAGAGCAGAATATCATCAACAAAATAAAAACGGATTATTAATTAAATCTGTTTCTGATTTAATTTCTTTCAAAGTTCTTGAATTTTTATCTTCTATACAACTTTACTTAACCCTTCTCCTACCAACAAAAAAATATAATGGGGAGAGAGGATAGCCATACCTTAGACCTATACAAAGTCTTAAAAAAATTTAAAGCTAAACCATTTACAAGAATTGCAAATGAAATTAAGGTAACACAATTCATTACCCAATTAACAAACATTAGAGTGAAGCTCCGATGAAATAACATCAACCTTAAGTATAACTAGCTCACTTTCTCAAAAGATTTTGATAAATTCACTTATAAAACCATGGAAGATAATTTTTTGACTTTAATTGAATGGAGAGTCTCTTAAGAAACTCCCATAGCTTCATGTATCTACCCCCTAGCTAAGAACCCAAATTGTTCTTGAGAAATAGTTTTTGACAAGAGTTCATTATTTTAGAAATTATCTTTGATATAATCTTATAAATGAAATTGGACAAGGAAATAGGCATGCATTCGTCTAATCCAAATGGATTGTAAAATTTAGGTGTAAGTGCAATGAAAGTTGTATTAAAGGCTGCTACAATTCTTCCAAACACCCTTGACTCTTCTATGACTCTCACAAGATCTTCCTCTAAAAATTCATAGAACCCTAGAAAAAACTCCATTGACCATCCATCAGGCCTAGTACTTTTATATTTTTGACAAGAGTGCAAGATTACCTAATGTCAATTTTCACATGCAACTCTATGTGACTAATTTTCATATCTAAAAATTGCTTCCTAGTGATCTAACAATAAAACCCTAGCTGTTATCAACGAAAAATTTTACACTGAAAATTATTGACTGAAATTCTATGTAGTGGAAACAAAAAATATCATAGATGAATCATCAACACATATGAGACACAAATTTCAGTTATGTAACCTTGTTAACTTCAAAAATTCTGAGGGAGAAAAAATCCCTCCCAACCAATCCAATATCACCAAATATGAGGACAACCTTGTCCTCTCAGCCAATACAAATATCACTAAAATCTTATGGAAACCTTGTCCTCCATTAACCATACAAATAAAAAAACCAAACCTCATCAAATTACTGGAAACTTCCTCTGCCCACAAATCTGTTGCATACCACTTGTACAACCTGAAGAGATCACCTGTCGGCCTGTATGGACCTGCTCCTGCCCATAAAACTATGTACATAATTCTCCTTACTACAACCTGCGTACATATGCACTTTTCTCCACTACAACCCATGTATATGTGATTCTTCCCACTACAACCTACGTACATACGAGACTATTCCCACCTGCAACCTGTGTATGAATGCAGTTGTTCCCACATGCAACTCACGTACATATGCAACTATGCTTACCTTCAACCCATGTATGTACGTGACAATGCCTACCTGCAACTCACATACATATACAGAAAAACCCTTGTACAAACACCTCCATACAACTCGCTCCCTACGAATTCTCTTCCTCTAGGCCATATTTTCCACCATGCATAATTTCCCTGACTGAGATCACCAAACCTCCTAGCACAAGTGCAAACTCACTTATGCTAGCTCCATCATGTTTCCACACATGATCTACACTATGAAATGTCACAATGACCTCTCTCTTTTATATACAATCATTAGGGGTCACCATAGACACCCCTCCATAAGTCAACATCAAATTAGGATTTCTATGTGGGTGTGAAGCCCCTACACAGGAACACAAAGCCCATCATAATACCCATGAAGCATCATCTTCATTTCAAGAGCGTTTTCACCAAAACTAAAGTGTGATGTGGTGCCCATGATGATTTCCACATTGCCAACACCTATGACACATGCCCTAATGCCACTCTATGACCAATATATTAATCTCTCAACAAATATTTGAAAAAGTGAATTTTGATCCTCTCACTCAGTGAAGATGCAACCCTYAGGTGTGCTCTTCTAATAGTTTTTATAAAGATAGCTAACAGTATGCCCCATCATCATTCATTGCATTTTGCTTCATTGCTAGCCATATAGTCTCCAAGTGGCTTCGTAATCGTCATTCACGGGAAGAATGCAGTGGGTAGACCTGAAACATTCAAGTATGCACCACATTTATCATTTGATATACACGCTACTGTGGAAAAGATGATTGAAGATGGTTTTAACGTTACAATGGTATATATACTGAGTATATATAGCGGTATATATACCCAATATATACACTAGGCATATATGTCGATAATATATAACGATATATATACTGAGTATATATACTCAATATATATACCGATATATATTACCGACATATATATACCGGTATATATACTCAGTATATACCTATATATATACTAGTTATATATATGTCGGTAATATATACCGGTATATATACTGAGTATATATAGCGGTATATATACTGAGTATATATAGCGGTATATATTATTGACATATATACCTAGTATACATGTCGATAATATATACCACTATATATACTGAGTATATATACCGGTTTATATAAAGAGTATATATACTAGTTTATATACTAAGTATATATACCGGTATATATACTCAATATATATACCGGTATATATTATCGACATATATACTTAGTTTTATCGATATATATTCTCAGTATATATATACTCAGTATATATATACTGGTATATATACTCATTATATATATCGATATATATACTCAATATATATATTGATATATACTCAGTATATATACCGGTATATATTACCGACATATTATATCGATATATATTCTCAGTATATATTGATGGTTTGCTTTACTTTTAAACAAAGTGCCAACCAATAATCCCCACCCCAATCATTATCTTTCCAGTGACCACTACATATATGTACCTTGTAATGACATAATGTACAATGCTTAACATTATTGAAATAAAATGGAGATGCATTGAATTTGAGTCATATATAAGATAACATATGATATGATCATTAATGAATGATCAAAAGTAGTTCAAAGAGACTACAAATCATACAAAGATAGTCTAAATATTAAATTTTGCATCTCATATATGTGTGCGAATTGGTTGAATCATAAACAATAAACAATGCCATATATAAAATTGAATTATGTAAACAAACTAAATTTCCAATTAACCACCCATTGACGAAACATCAAATACAATACTCCAAAAAACCCACAACTCTTTATCCAATTGATATTATGAGTAAATTAATTATTTTAATTTATGCTAATAATTCCTTTTCTTCCACTTCTTTAGAAAATGAAATGGAAATTTTGTAGGGGTATGAAAATAAACAAAAACTTTTGGTAGGAACTATTTTGAGAGTTTTAAACATACCAAGATATTTATCAATTGTTATCATTAGGAAAATTATTCAAATCAAAAGGCAAAGGTGTTTGATTGCCCCGATTTGGCATGGATGCAACTATTGTCCCACGTCGTGGATTTGGCATGGATGCAACTTTTCTCCTTCCACGATGGCTAGACTCGGTGAGTTCATATAGCATATATTCTTCAACATTCACATTCAACTCCTTTGCTAGAGCTCGTTGAGCCCCCGATCGACGCTTAAAGCTAGGGCTAATCCAACTTTTATTTCTTCTTAGAGATCCATCCAATGCTTGTGGGTCATTGGTGAAGTCAAAGTCCATTATAAATTTATCATTGAAGTCAATAAGAAATCTTTCCAAATACTCCTTCATTTCCAAACATTTATGTTGTTCCCGTGGTGCATGATGAATTGCATCCTGCCAATTTAAATGTATGAAATTTTAAAACAGATGAATCATATAAAACATTTAAATTGATATGTAAATACCATAGCATATTAGAATAAAATAAACTTTAATGGATGAATTTCATACAATAAAGAAGGATCACTTGTAATCCTTGTAGCTTCTCTAACATCCCTTGTATAATCAAATCACAATCATTGTTTCCTTGATAAAGGGCATTGCCATCATCTCCTCCAATATTGTCCCCATTCCTATTTTCATGAGCATTCTCATTGTCCCCATTGGCATCATTTGTGGCATCATTTGTATGAGACATATAAGTGGCTTTTTCTTCTAGAAGCTCATCCATTGTTAATTCCTCTATAGCATCTTCTTGGGCTACTTCATTACAAATTCCATATAGAGCACTGACTTTCAAAACATGTTTGCATGTGTTGCCTCGCAATGCCCATGGGAAATCACATACTAGACCATTTGCAGTAGATGTTGATACAATGTAATATTTTGCACGATCTGTCTGGCTAATAACCATGTATGCACCTTCAACAATGTCATGAGGACTAACATCATTGTCARAAATTCTCCTAGATTTCTCTAATGAAGWCTCAAGGTACCTCTCCTTCTTCYAGTTTGTTAGAAATCCAGAVTCCTTYAAATAGTTTCGATGCACAAAAAAAGGTTCCACCCTCTTCAATAGGGAGAAAATCAACCAATCCATTCTCCTAGAACATTTACGCCTTCGGTCACGTAAGAACTTGGTCTTCAAGAAGCAATGGTATGATTCAATTGAACTATTGGACTCTTGATTAGCATGAGCAAAGTCTCGATAACATTTTTCCCACATATCTAATAAGAAAAAGATAACCAATCATTTATATGTTAAGTCAATATGACATGTAATTATAACTAAATTAAAATGATCTATATATGTTGGGGAAAGTAATCTAAGACAACATAATAAGTAACTTACATATCTTATCCCCTTCCAACCAACGTTTTCTAAAGTAGTCCAAAAACTTAACTTCGCCAACAAATTTTTCAAAGAATGTTCACATTGCCTCACTAATGACATCATGAGCACGACAACGGTGCATTATCTCATCTAGAATATGAGATAATTCCCTAGCTCTTTCAAGGGACGACACAAGGCTGGTTTCATTTCTTGTGGTGATTTGGATTTATGAGCAAAACGAAATAAATAACAGACTGAATACAATAACACAAAGATATGGAGAAGTTGGCTACATTGCTTTGAACTTGGCTACATTGCTTTGAACTTGGACCTCCTTTAGCAAAATCCAAGTTGGTGGTGGAGGGGACTATGGAAGTTAAAATGTCTGCAAAAATTCAAAATCTTCTTATGGGCAACCCTAAATGAAAAAATTCCAACCTCGGAAAACTTGAGAAAGTTTCAGTTTGAAGGACCTGGCAGATGTCCCCTTTGTCAAAATGAAAATGAAACTACTTTTCATATGATCATTTCATGTCCTTTCACAAAGAGAGTGTGGATTGAAGCCTCAACAAGTCTCAGGAAGAACTGTATCCAGGGAGGAACTATGTTAGAACATGCTTGGAAGGCTTGGATCCACGATCCAAGATTTAAGGAGCTAAAAGCTCTTCCCCTCATTATCAGTTGGGGCATTTGGCTGGCTCGGAACGCATCAATTTTCAAAGACAAAGCCTCTTTTCCAGAGAAAATTGTAGCCCAAAGTTTGTCCATCCTGTCACGTTTCCCACAGTCAAAAGAAGGTTCGACTTTGCAGGTGAAACAAATAGAGGCCATTGACAAATCAAATCCCTGGGCTTACTTCGATGGGGATTCCGAGAATCACACCTGCGGGGGTGGAATAGTTATCCATCTAGCTGAAAACCACTCTTTCCATCTAAAATTGGGATTGGGGCAAGGTACAAATAACTATTTCGAACTAGTGACTCTGAAACTACTACTTCTATTCTCCAAAGAGAAGGAAATACTTCACCTCCAAATATATGGTGATTCTATGAATGTCATCAACCGGGAAAGAAAACTTCAGCAGTGTCACAATATTTTTCTTCTCCCTATTTTGGAGGACATCTTTTGTTTGCTGGAAGAATTTGATACAGTGGTTATCTCCCATGTCTACAGGAACATGAACGTGGTAACGAGCGCCTTGTCAAAAGCATGACTACTTCTAACTTTTGGTCAGTGGCACATCACAAAACTCGAGGAAGAAACTCATGCTTTCTATCACCGACCTTTTATAGAAGCTCCAGGACAACCACAAGATTGATACTTCTTCTTCTCTTTCTTCTTATATAGTCACTTGGACGACGCAATTTGGTCACAGGCTGATCCTTATCATATGTAATTTTTTTCAACAACAGTTACCAACATTTTTCAGCAGATGATATCCCACAACAATGCAAATTTTAGACAATTGCAAATAGATTACCAACTTGTAATTATGCCCCTTCCTGAAGCTCCTCATACATGCACATTTAAGGATTTTAAATTTACAGTTTATTTCCCACCTTGTTCTGGGTGATGTAAATATGTGATTTCAGTCACACAAAGGAATCTTTGCTCTTAAAAAGCCTCTTTTGTGGCCTCTTTTCGGGCCAGGGTCGAGGACCTATACTCTTTGTCCATATTACACATAAGGGGTGTGTTGTGCTCCTAGAAGCACCTACAAAATGTAATTTTGTCTCTTCGGATGAATAAAATTACGTTTTTTTCTGAGGAAAAAAAATAAATATTAAAAAAATGAATTAAATGATAAACTAATAAAATTTTACATATTAAATAATATCTTTAATTTTTAAATTGAGTCTCATATGATTTCACTTAATCAATTTTCTAAAGGAAATGTGACCATTAAGATGTCAATAGACATTGCCTAGTTAAAAATTATTGCCTGAGATGAGGCACCAACCCGTTTTTTCCGCCAAAGCCTTGGAAAATAGAAAAATATTTTTGAGTCCCCAACCTCCCAAAGCTTTTGGCCGAGAAAGACAATCCCATTTTTCCCATAGCTGAGTGAACTTGATCCCGAAACCCGATCAGATAAAGCGGGAGCAGGACTTTCTAATATTTTCCAGCACTCCCTTCAAGATCCAGGCCAGTGACATCCAATAGACTGAGATGGATTCTAGAACCCCTTTGGTTAGAGTGAGTCTGCCTTCCCTCGAAAGCCTCCTGAAGCTCCAACTGGTTAACCTTTTTTCCAATTTTGAAAGAATCCATTTCTAGTCCTCTTTGTGATAATTGTTCGACTTCAAGTGAAACCCCAAGTATTTTAGGCCTCCTGAGAAGTCCTAGATTGTAAATGGAAAGAGTCTTCAATAGGTATCGTCTTCCTCTCTTTCCATCTCTGAGAAGGAGAAAGCAGATTTTTGGATATTTATTTGCATCCATGTAGTCGAACGAAAAAGGGATAGAACTCCTGCTAGAACTTCTGCATCCCGCACTTGTCCACTACAAAAAATGAGGACATCATCCACAAATAGTAGATGTGTGATTCTCAAACCAACAGTTATTTGAATTCCTTGGAAATCCCACGTTCTTACCACATTGGCAATAGCCCTCCTCAGACCCTCAACCACCAGGAGTAATAGGAGTGGAGATATTGGACATCCTTGGCACAAACCTTTTTCAGAGATGAAGAAGGGCGAGGGTTCCCCATTGATAAGGACAACAAATGAAATAGAATTAAAACAAGCCATCGTCCATTTTACGAATGGAACCTTGAATCCGATATGAGTGAGTAGGAGCCAGATGTATGACGAGTTTACCCTATCGAAGACTTTTGAGAGATCGATATTGATAATGGTACCTTTAGCTCTTGAAGTCTTCAGGCTATGAATCCCTTCCTGAGAAACTCCTATTGCTTCATGGATTTGACGTCCTTCAAGAAATCCAAACCGTTCTTTTGAGGTGGAGGCTGAAAGGAGTGGCTTCAGCCTACGAGCTATGACTTTGGCTATAATTTTGTAAATGCAGTTGTAGAGTGAGATAGATCTGAAATCATCAAAGGATTGGGGATATTCCGCCTTAGGGATGAGGGCTATAAAGGTAGTGTTGAGAGGGCTATGTATTCTTCCATTTAATCTGGATTCCTCAATGAATTTAAGAATATCGCCTTCGATCATATCGAAGAAGCCCAAATAAAATTCAATTGACCATCCATCTGGACCTGGAATTTTATCCTTTTGAAAGCTTTGAAGGGTGTCCTTGAGTTCAACGTCGATGACTTCTGCAAAGAGGTATTGGTTCCCTTCCTCATCCACAAGATCGGGGAAGTAGAGAGCCAATCTTATGATGTCAGCTATGTTCGCTCTTCCGTCCGCTTTGAATAAGGGTCGGAAGTGTCTTTTCCCCAAATTTGCTAGCCCTTCAAAGGAGGTGACTGATCTGCCCTCCTGGTCCTTTAAGCTCCAAATTGTGTTGGAAGATTTTCGTCCCTTAGCAAAATCATGAAAATTTTTGGTGTTCTTGTCCCTATTCTCTAGCCAGATTGCGTGACTTTTTAGCCTCCAGGTTGCTTCTTGGTCTACCATTAATTTTTGGCACCTTGCCTCAAGGCTCCTCAAGTTTTCTCGGGAGGATCCCGAGGAGAACCCAGATTCAGTGTCTTGATAAATCACCTCCTTTCTGGTCCTCTATGCTTTTGAGTTCTCGCTCATCTTTTNACCATAAATTGGATGGCAGTCGAAGTTCCATTTGTATCATGTATATGGGTCCAATTTGATTTTACCAGCTTTTGAAAACCTACATCCTTTAGCCATGTAGAGTTGAATTTGAATGGGGAGGCCGGCTTTTGGGGACCCCCTTCAACAACAAACCAGACTGGGGAATGATTTGATTCTCCTCCACTCCCAATCCATTGGGGGAAGTGGAAAGGAAGCATCGACATAGATTCTGTGATCAAGAATCGGTCTAATCTTTTGGTGACACGAGCCTCCCCTACCCTCATATTCCTCCAGGTGGGAAGCAACTTAACTGGTTCTATATCTATATAGCCCTTGGAAGCCATAAAATGGTTGAAATACTCTGCTTGAGGGTTAGGGTGTGCCGAGGGACCCCAACTTTCAGCTTCCCCTAAAAAAAAATTGAAGTCGCCTCCAATTATTAAATTTTTTGCCTTCAAAAGCTCTTTGTTAAGCAAAGAGTCTCAGAATGGAATCCTGTTTGTATGAGGCCCATAAGCGTTGATTATTCTGACCTCTAAGCCAATTCCTTCCACCTGGACATCTACCCCCAGACATGAGTCAAAAGCCCAGGAGTTTATAAGCTTTATAATTCTAGAGCACCATTCGATGGCTAATCCTCCCGACCTTCCTCGAGCGTCCAACCCCATGAAAACCCATCCCGGGAAGAGAGTAGATAGTGTCTTGGTGCCCGAAATTTCATCTTCTAGAGTTTCTTGAGAAAGAACAACATCAGGTTGGTGTAGGGAAACTAATCTCTTCAAAGCGGATTTTTTTGTGGGGGCTCGCTAAACCCTTGCAATTAAAAGAAAGGAGTTTCATGGGGGGACCCCAACATGGGCTTTTGCTGTTCTAAGAGCCCCGAGAATAGATCGTTGTCGACCTGAAGCAATATCCACTAGTGTGCGAGATTGAGCTATGGAGATATTTGAAGATCTACCTCGGCCCTTTTTTGTCTTCAGAGATTCTGGGGTAGGGCCTAATCCCCTGGAGTCCGTTGTAGGAATAGAGATCGATCTGTTGCGGAGTTGGAAGTGGATGATTGAATCCTCAGAACCCTCTGTGAAGCCATTGCCATTGAAGAGGAGAAATCTCTTCCAAACAGTGAAGACGACAGGATAATTAGAATGTAGTGCAAAAAGCTTATCATCGTCGTCAACCGAAACTGAAATTCTGAGGGGCGCGAGGAAGGAGACAGAGACGTCGGGATGCACCTGTAACACCTACAAAGATACCAATGTTTCCATACTTGGCAACTGTTCTAATTCAGATCACCCACCAACATTTAGGAGTCGAAGCTTGATAAGATGGGAGGATTCATTCGACCATGTACCCTGTTCTTGTGAGGAGTCACTCGGATGCACCCTGAATTATCGGCTACGGCTTCGGCTTCAGTAGCCCATAATCCCCTATACATGTCATCAATAAGATATCGACCTATACATTTGTTAAATTATTACAGCTAGAAGGAGTTGAAATTTCAAAATTCAAATTTTACTCCATGATGTATGGTTGATGAATTTCATGGAATGGGATGATGAGTATGGATTCATGAAATGGGAAGATGATAGAGAGTGAATAACGACATTAGGCGTGGTTTCCTATGCAGCAGTCTTAATGAGGCTGTTGCGGGGTACATATTGCTTGCCGATATTCACACTTGCAGATGCATCTGCCTGGAATTTTGAGGTGTTTTGTAATAAATATGTGCAATTCCACGTTCTCTGCATACACTCCTGATTTTACATGAATTACGTATCTGATATCGCTCTTCTCGATAGCCACCTTCATTGCCTCTGTAATGATAGTGTAATTTCCCCTACCGTCCATGGAAACCACAGCGTTCGGTTTCACCGTGCCTGTAGAGGTTTGCAGAAGCCTTCAATCACCAACCGATATCCAAGACGAAAAACCATCGGAGTCCATGGGGATGAAATTAGAGTCAGATTGATCCGATAACAGAAGGTGATTCTGATTCAAAACAGTTCGTCGCAGCTTGGTTAGGATTAAAGCCTCGGCTGAAATATTCTTGACAATAGCCAGTGAATTGTTGACCAGACGAGAGATATTCCTCAGCCCGCCCATCAATCTCTGTTTGAGATTTTCGTTGCAATGCGAGAAACTATGAGGACATGTGTACTGGTTCGTGACGGTCGTGCTCAACAATGTCTCCAGATCACTGGCACGCTGTGGAATTGCCATGAAAGTCGCGTTCTTCAAATCAGAGAGCGTGCCATACAATTCACATCCATTGTTTCGTCTAAAAACTTGAAACAATCTCGCAGGGCAACGCGTTGTCTTTGGTCGAGGCTGTGCCGAGACAGTCTGCGGGCTCGGGTGTTTGCCTTCTCGACAACAGCTATGTTCAGAATGTCTACGACCTTCAGAATATCCATCGGTCCTGATCGTTCAGATAATCCAGGAAAGCTCAAAACGCTGGATACACAGAATTTAAATCATCCATTGTTTCCTCCAATAACTCGAAACAATCTTGCAGGGCACTGCGTTGTCTTTGGTCGAGGTCGGGCCAAGACAGTCTATGGGCTCGGGCGTTTTCCTTCTCGACTGCAGCTATGCTCAGATTTGACGATGACGACGACCTGCAGAATCTCCATCGGTTCTGGCCGTTCAGATAATCCAAGAAAGCTATAAGCAGAACTTCGATTTGAGAGAAGTCAAATTTTAAGTGGGGAATGGATGGGAATTTGTTTTCCCCCATTTTCCCCCATTTGCACATTCAAATTTGAATTTGGTTTTGGAGCACGCTCATCCATTCAAAATTAAGACGACTGGACGGTCCACGGACGAGGGTGCCATTCAAAATTAAAAAGACGGGACGGTGCACGGACGAGGGTGTCAGCGCGGTCATCAGCCGGCGATGCAGTGACCGGATTTGGGTGCCGGAGTAAGGACACTCGGGAGGGAAGATTGCTCCCGAGTCCCGAGTTAGCCTACTCCCATTTCATCTCCCTGGAAATCTTCAATCAGCACTGGTCAACTCCTGTGCAATCTCCAATAAAACGCATTGTTACGCAGAAGGCATTTCTTTAATGTAAGGGTTGCCTTAGAAAATTTCGTCCCCAAAGTGGTCTGCATGTAGGTTGATGGCAACCCTGGCAATGGTAAATGGTAACTACATTTGCGAGGAAATGACTCGGATTTCCAGGGTCATGCAAATCTTTAGGCATATAAGAGGTAAAATGGCATGGAATTGGTGGAACCATTTGTCTCTGCAAGTTCGGGAACTCTCTGCACTAAGCTTGGCAATGTCGGTGCCAAACAGTGGAATGGTTATTTATATTGCTAACAGAAGTCTGTGCAATTCCCAGAAACCTTGGCAGAGGATTAACATTAGCGCTACTGCCTGCTTATCTATGCTTCCGGTTTCACCTATCTATCCACCTAACGCTCAACTGTAGTTGCAGTGGCAGTAAGCATGGCAGGGACCCCATTTGTTGCAGAAGAAGGAGAAGATTCTCTCTTCCAATTTCGGTCTCGAACATGGAGCCGTCACATTTAATGACCGTCATTTGTTCTGCCACCAAGGGCAAGAGATCTAGAGGCTTAAGGTGTTTGATGCCTCTGATATCCAGCTCAGAAATTGCAGCAATCTCCCACTACAAGTTCAAATCTGACTCCCATACTACACACTAACAACTAGAAAGATGAGGGTTTCAAAGAAGAAGCAGTGCATTGCTCTTTCTACGGGTCTTCTATTGAGACTTGAATGCAGATTTTCTGCACTGAGATTAAGAAGTTAGGGTGCACGAATGTCCTGGGTGTCATAGAAAGTTTCCATGTGACCCAGCTTTGGGATGACAAGAACAAGAGGAGCAAGTAGTTTCTGGGTCAGCAGAGTCCGTGGGTTCAAAAGGTCGTCATTTGGCAGCTCCTTCCAATGGATCGCTATTCTAATTATCCACATACCAATCACCTTCAGAAAGTTTTGTTTGAATGATTCAATCGGTTTTGGTATGCATTTTCTCAACAGTGCCTCTTGTTCAGTTTGACTACCGTTTTTCCTTTAGCGAGCTTCTGCTTTGTCCTTGTCTAGATTAATGTGTACTCAATTCAGTCAGGGGATCCAGCAGGGGAGTTGATCGTGTAGCTTCTCTGTGCAGCTTCTATCATATTTGAAAATCATCAAAGACTATTGAAAATGTTTATACTCGAAGAAAAGCCCATTTACAAGCTCAGAATCTCAAGCTAGAGAGTTGGAGGATATGTAGATTCACTGCATTTATTATTTTTATATCTAATTATGATTTTGGAAGCTTCAATTTTATCACTTTGTTAATTGGTTATTTAAAAATCTTTTGATGGGTTGGCTTGGGCTTTTACAGATGGCTTTGGCATTTACAGAGGCCTTTAGTTATTTTGAGGGTTTTATGGACGTCTTTGGTTTCAAACACAAGAATTTTAGAGAATAATCAAGAAGATGCAATTCATGATAAGGAAGAGCTTGATGAGAAGATGCTTGTGGATGATAAGGATAGTTTGTTTAGTTATGTTGGTGGTGAGGGAAAAGGTATGCTTCTTGGCTGCATAATTCTCCATGTTTTGTTTAATGTCAAAACCTTGCTGACAGAAAGTGAGGTCTATTCTATCAAAGTAGTGAGGGCAAAGGTATGCTTCTTGGCTGCATAATTTTCCATGTTATGTTTTGTTTTATGTCAAAACCTTGCCGAGAGAAAGTGAGAAACCTCTCTTTCAATTTCAATTTCGTTTTGGGTATGATGTTGTTTTGAAATCCAAGAACCTTCAAATCGAAAAGTCCAAACATTGACATGTTTAATTACATGTCTCAACCAAACATGACTCAACCAAGTTACATCTTATAAACATATAAGCACAGCCTCTAGATACCCTTTATAGGGCTTTAAAAAATCAAATCATATATCTGCATGATAGAAAAACATGTGTGCAATATGCAACATGCTTCAAAATTTCTCAGTCGCCTCGACCAATTTGCAAAATGTTTATGAATGGTTCAGGTGGCATGTAGTGATTCTATTTATGTAGCTGTTTATTTAGCAGATACATCTAGATACTGTCTTGTTTCGTTTGAATGGATTGACCTCTTTGTTGCAGCTCAAGTATATTGAGCCTATCTCCCCCCAATGAAAGGAATAATAAGTTTATCATTTCACTAGTGTCTCCATCAGCTTTAGGAACATGTTCTAATGTGAAGATGCTGCCTCCTACGCCACTGAACACAACGACTGCTAAGTGGCTTCGGACTGTCATACCACCCATTCTGGCAAAAGCTTGTCAATAGCTTAAACAGTTTTTTGCTTCTTGTGACAGAGATGTAACTGATGATGTTATTTATTAGCAGGGCACATACAGTATTCTATTTTGCCCAGTAGTGGATTTGACCTCTTTGTTGCTGAAGCTTACATACTGCAGTTTTGATGGACAGGATCTGGGCAGTGCAGCGGAAGATGGAGGCATTGAAACTATATTATAGAGTTTTGGATGCTATGTGCTGAGCGGAGTCACAGAGATTACAAAGCAGCAACTTGATATCGTTATTGGCCAATGAAAGGTTTCACAGGTGTAAGCTAGCTTGCTCAGCGGAGTTTGTTTTGGTGGCTTAAAGCATTCTACATGAGTTTAGAGCAATAATATTCTATCATTGTGTTTTGATATATGGATAATGTGAATGGATAAATTTCATGATTTCTGGGAAAAATATTAAAATCCACTTTGGTCATGAAAGGGTGGTTATGTGATCTTATTGAAGTTTTGGTATAAGTTAATTATGTTTTATAAAAAAATTGTTTAAATCATTGTTTGGAAAAGTGGTTACCTTTTGCAAAAGTTTATGTGAGGGAAGACTTAATTTTCTCTTTTCCAATTTTTTTTTTATATTTCTATTTTAAAATTTAAAATCAAATATACTTTTTCTTTTAAAAAAAAAGATTCTAACATATAAATGATTTTAATATCTTAGTAATATAAAAAAAAAAAAGATTCTAACATATAAATGATTTTAATATCTTAGTAATATCTTAGTGCGAGGCAACATTAAAATCTTGTTCTAATATACAACCTTCCATGAACCTCCTACAATTTTATCTTTTCAAAATCATGATAGAGAAAAAATAGACTTATTGGTTTCCATTCCATTCACATGGAAACTATAACTTTGAGCTAGACTCACATTAAACACATTTAGTAAAACATTGCTTATGTCACTGGCAGGATAATCAAAAAAGGCATCCTCTTGCAAAAGGAATGCTTCTTTTTATAAGTGTTAAAAGAAGTAGTAGACAAAATGGAAACTATAATTTTGAGAGGCTCACATTAAACATATTTAGTAGAACATTGCTTCTGTTTTTGTTGTTGGTAAGTGAATTCCTCCATTAAAAGCTTATTAAAAAAAGGTACTCTCTTGCAAAAGGAATGCTTCCTTTTACAAGTGTTAAATTCACAATAGATATAATGGAAACTACAACTTTGAGCTAGATTCACATTAAACACATTTTGTAGAACATTGCTTTTATCACTGTAGGAGAATTCCTTCATTTGAAAACTTATTCAAAAAAGTACCCTCTTATCATTGGAAGGAGAATTCCTCCATTTGAAAACTTATTCAAAAAAGGCACCCTCTTGCACAAGGAATGCTTCCTTTTATGTGTTAAATTCTTAGTATACACGTGTAAAAGAAATACCATTAAAATAATTTTTTTTCCTTTGAATCCGATCAAATATATGATTCCCAAGTCTATATTTCCAATATTATAATGTTGGTTGGCCCACTCTATCACAAGCTTGGAGTTACATTGTTATATTAGTTGGAGTCCACTTTAATTATTTGAAAACTGGAATAGACTGGATCCTATGATTTTCTCCAAAATTATACTTTAATTCAAAGATTACTCAGACAAAGAAGAGGAAGACATAATGGAATATATTTTAAATCCAATCCTTTTTGATGATACCCCTATTGGTTATTTTGATGTAGCAGCTGATGATAGTGTATGTGGCATTGGAATCTACTTAAAAATCACTACAGATCACATAGTCAAAGCTTACTTTGCAGGAGGTAATGAAAATAATATGAAATCTGAACTCCTGGGCTTATGGGGCTTATTTTTTTTTTTTGGTAAGTGAGTGTAGGATTCTATATTATTGAAAATAATATGATACAAAATGTGGGCCTCCTGGTCTGCCTGGAAGGAAACCAGACCAGGGTGTCCCTAGTTGCGCAAGTTGAAAGTATCGAGGGATGGTTCTGGTCTGCCACCAAGGGAAACCAGACCAAACCTTCCTAAACATAAAAAACATATACATAAAGAGGAGACTAAAACCAACCTCCTAAACCAGTGCGTGAGAGAGATCTGAGCTAACTTGACCCAACCTGGTATTACTGCCTATAGGCTACCAATTCATTGATCCAGAACTATGAAGTGTTTATGCACTTGGAGGTTCTCCTTCCCGCCATTCGCTTGGCTCTTGTTTTCTTCCTGTTGTGAGGTCATGCGAGTCTTCCTGATTTGAGCTGGCGCAACATGTCCATCAACAGGCGTGATGTCCATGTGATGGACATAGCGTAGGTAGAGGTGGAACTGGGCTGCTAATCGCTCCAGCTTGCATTTCTTGTCCTTTTCTACCTCTACTAATAGTTTGGTAATAGTTTCCAGACTACTGATGCGATGCAGGATCTCGTCCAACATTTTCTTGTTTTCCTTGTTGTCCTCCTGCCTGGCTTCGTCCCTTTCTGAGATCACTTTTCTGATCATCATATTATTTAGCCACACAATCTCCACCGTTTTGTGGAAGAGGCTTTCCCTGGGTTGCGTGGCCCCAGATCAGTTATCCAGTCCGCTTCCTGTACCAATGCATCTCACGCTTTACCTTTGCACTTGTTCTTTAATTCATTTTCCCACTGGGTGATGGTTGCCTTCCCCTTCGGCGCAACCCGAGTTTGGAAGGTGCCCTCCGCATCTTTCGTGGCCTGTGCCATTCTTGTTAGCCGTCGTGGACTGTGTGAGACTTCCTTCCCAGGGGGGTTCCTTTTCTTGTACGTTTTCTTTAGACGTGCCATCCCACTTTGCCTGTCGCAACTCCTATAATGGTTACTCTGCTTGTGCCTCACTTCTCAGGTATTCTTCCTTTCCCTCCCCTTGACTCTGTGATAATCCTTGTTGTTGTGCTCCTTTTGATTGTGTCTATTTCTGTTGTCCCTCTTCTTATTGGTCTTTCCCCACTGCGAGCCCGTCATTTCAATCTTGGTTTGTGCGCGGTGATGTGCACTTCTGTCAATTTTCCTGTTAAGGCTCGTATGATCATGATGGGTCGTCCTTTGTCCCTGTGCGATTCCTGCCCTGGCTCGCTTGTGAGTCGATTGTACTGCTCTCCTTACCTGTACTTGGTCTGGTGGATCGATCATGGTTTTCCTCTGCCCCACGTTCCTTACATCTTTCGTTGAATTCGACTTGTTTCCTGGCCTTTCACTCGTGCTTTCCCCACGACTCTTACTGGCGAAATGGCCTTGCTTCCGGTCGTCCGTCTGCTACTTATTATGCTCTTGCATTATAATTAGTGACAGAGTTTTAGGCAGTACTATCTTACCTGGGGCCCATGCTCCTTCCGCGAGTCCTTGCGATGTCCTCCTCGATGTGACCTTCCATGCTTAAACTGCCTTCACGATCTTTGGCCGCAAGGTGGTTGCAGTCTGTTCTGAGTTTCCCATCTGGAATGTTGATCTAGGTGTCATCTAGCTCTAGGCCTTCCTTGCCGACACCCTCGTTGGCGAGCCTATCCGCTAGCGCATTTGCTGACCTGTGCACCCAACGCAACTCCACCATATTCATAGTTCTTCGATGCTCTTGGATTTTATGTAGGGAGTGTGCAAGGTGCCAGTGGCACTGAACCTTACCCACTCTGGTGCCATTTTGGAGTCTTTTCGTCATGTTGATAACCAGGGTGGAGTCACCTTCCACGATGGTGTTTGTCATCCTTTCACGACTTAGGATTTCAAGGCCAAGTTCCAGGGCTCCAAATTCCATCGCGTTGTTGGTTTTTTTTCCCATGCTCCCAACGTACAATCAGATGATGTTGCCGCCACTATCTCTGATCACTCCACCTACCCCTGCCGCTCTTGGGTTTCCTTTTGTCGCCCCGTCAAAGTTCAGTTTGAAGAACCCTGGCGGAGGGGGAGTCTAGTTGTGGGATTCTATTTGTAGTTGTGGGTTGCGCCAATCTTTCAGTTGAAAAACGTCCAGGATACAAGAGTCTTGGTCTGTGAGTTGCGCTTTCTCCGTCTTGCAGTTGCGGCTCTGCACCGTTTCTCTTATTTGAGAGGCTATTGTCTCTATTATCCTTTATGCCGATACACTTTCATTCCTGAAGATGCACCGGTTTCGTTCTTTCTAGATTGCCCAGATGATCATCCCCGACGTTAGATTCCAACAGAGGTTCACCATTTCATTTTTATTGTAGCCCTCATTCCAGTTGTTGATGGTTACATTGATGTTCCCCCGGATCCTATTGGATTGGCGGAAGATGCCTGCCGCTCAATCCCAAACCTCTGTTGTGTAACTGCATTCGTCCAGGAGGAGGTTGGTTGTTTCCTCATTGTCTAAATAGAGATGGTAGTGAGAGGGCCCTATGAAACCCCTTTTCACGAGGTTCTCCCAGGTTAGAATTCGGTTATGTAGAACTAGCCATTTGAACATTTTTATTTTTGGCCATTGGGGGCTTTTCCAAAAAATTTCCCATTGTTGCTCCGGATCTTCTTGGTCCTGACCTGTGATGTAATACCATGCTTCTTTTAAGTTGAATTCACCCCCATTTTTCCTGCCCCACCTCAATTGGTCCTCTCTACCGAGACCCCAATTTTCCTTTTTCCCAATTCCTCCTCCACCTCTTTCGTTATTGTTTCGATCCGGGCTTTATTTTGTGGGTTAAGTTTATCCCATATACTCCATCTGGCGCTGCCATCCCTTTTCTTCCAGTAATGATGGATTTTTGTTTTTCCTTGTCCAATCATTTCCCGTTAAAGCTCCTCCCTGTCTGGATTTTCCATTTTGTGTTCATGTTGCCATGCATCCTCTGAGAACCTTGTTGTTCTACCATTTCTGACTTCCCATAAGATGTGTTTTTGGATCCAGTTCTTATTTCGCCAGGAAAGATTCTAGATGGATGATCCTTCCCTTGTGCCCATGACCTGAATTCTCTCCTGGTCGTTTATATTCGGGGCATACTTGGCCTTCCAGAGGTTTGCCCACAGTACCGATTTGTATTTTACCCATCTCCACCAGAGCTTTGCCCCRTAGGCTTCGTTGGTTACCTGTGGATCCTGTAACCCCAGGCTGCCTTTTCTTTTTGGTATGCACACCTTATCCCAGGCCACCAAGACCCATTTCATTTTTTGTTCTGCGTCGCGCCATAGGAATTCTCGTTGGATGGCTCTTATCTTTTATAGAATTCCTTTGGGGGTTAGTAACACTGACATCATATAAGCCAGAATTGCTTGAAGAACCGTTTTGGTGAGGATAATCCTTCCGACCAGGTTTAAGGCTCTATAAGTCCAATTTTTTACCCTCTCCTGCAGTTTGTTGATAACTCCTTCCCACGTAGCCTTTGTGCAAGCTCCGTCTGTCGGGGATTCCCAAGTATTTCGTTGGGAGCGTTTTACGTTCAAACCCAAGAATGTTGGCCAAGTTGCGCTGAATTGTTGGATTAGTGTTGAAGAAATATATCATGGATTTGGAGTGGTTGATTTCCTCCCCTGAGGCTTCCCCGAAGTCTTTTAAGATTCTTTTAAAATCCTTTGCTTCCTTTACTGTGGGTGTGCCATGGAGTAGGGTATCATCAACGAACTGTTGGTGTGTGGAGATTGGACAATTTTCAAAAGGTTTGATACCTTTTATTTCACCAGCTGCAGTTGCGCTTTTGATGCTTCTACTTAGCCCTTCCATCATTAGAATGAACATGAAGGGGGACAAAGGGTCCCCTTGTCTTATGCCTCTGGATGGACAAAAAGGTTTGGTTGGGACCATATTGACTAGTAGCGAGTAGCTTGTCGTTGAGACTAGAGTGACTATCTAGTTGATCCAGTGATCGTTAAACCCAAACGATTCCAACATCTTGGCCATGTAGTGCCATCTTATTTTGTCGTAAGTGTTACAGGAAAATCCCCCTGTGGACATGTGAACTTCCTCTTGGATCCTAGACCCCTATAACCAAGACAGAAAGGTGCTAATATTGGACACTGACATTCCTTCTAATGAAGCTAAACTAGTCAAGGAAGAAGAAGAAAGGAATATAGATACCTTTAATGAAGTTTGTCCTTGCTCGATCCAGGTTGATCTTGATCTCCAAGCTCTTCAGAAAGTCCTTCAATCCAATGAACAACAACGACAAAACATACTTCCTATTCTACAATGATTAGCTTCAAAATAGATCCATCAAAAGGAACAAGTTCATGAAACATACACAAACTTGAAGGAAACAGGCCAAGCACAAATATATTAATGAAAAAAAAAGTAAAGTGCTTACAACTGTAGATGCAGATGTAGCAGCCTCACCAAGCTCTCTTTGTCCAAGCCCTTGCTCAAAATTTCCATGATCAGAATGACTATACTTTCACTGATTATTCTCCCTTATGAAATCATAAGTTTGATGCCTTCAATGTCTTCTCCTTTCACCATGAGGAGGCCTCCTTATATAGGCTTTGAGAGGCCCAACCACCTTAGAGATTCTTGGGATAGGTTGAGGATCTTTCTCCATCATTTGTGGATCCTCCCTAAGATCCATCCTTGACTTCAGATTTGAATCAAACTGACTTCAGAGATAAGGGGGATCTTCCCCTGATTTCCTCAACATCACAACGCTCCCCCATAATGGTGCACATAGAGTTGCAACACTCCCCCTAAAGGAAGGCAAGGAGCACTAGCGCTCCTTGCTAGTGGGCAGGGGAGCGTTTCCCTTCAAAAATGATTTTCAAGTGGTCTTTCTCAAGGAAAAAGCTTTGTACTCTTCGTCAAATGACATATCCTTCTTTTAACCAATCTCTGAGGATGTCTCAAGTGTTCCTGTGATGTTGTTCGAGATATGACATAGGAAAGATGACAATATGATATTTGCAACACTTGCGACATTTGTGGCCAAAGTGAGACACTTGTAATGATGACAGTAGGTCATCATTGAAGTGAGTAATTTTGATGTGTAACAGAGTGCCCCCCAAAGTGCGAAGTTAGAAGACAGAAACTGATGACTGGAGTACTTTGTAGACTTTTTCAAGCAAGGGAATGGACTCAGAGAACCTAGTAGAAGCTGCATACAACCATCAGACAAATGTTATGATATGTTTCAAACCCAAGGCATGCATACCTATGCTTGAGTGATAAATACTTTCAAGGTATGGCCGCCATAAGATACAATGTGGATCCATAATTATATTAATAAAAGGGTATAGCCACCGAAGATACAATGTGGATCTATACTTCCATGACATGAACTCATCGTAGCCACGAAAAATACACAGTGGATCTACAAGACGACAAGACATAGCCACAGACCAATACAAAGTGGATCTATGTGACATTATATGTATCAATATTCTCAAAAGAAACTCTGTCGCAAACTGGGCAAAGTACATATCAGAGTGATCACTCAACCCAGGGTCTTCTTACTGATCTCGATGCAGTACAAATCAAACCATGTGAATAGATGTCATGATGTTGAGCATGGTAGAAACCACTTGATTACTTGTCAATGAGGTAAACTGTTAACAAGTACGAGGGAAATCACCATTGATGCCAATGATTCCCAAGGTACCCTAGTACATTCTAGTGAATTTGAATAAATGAGCTGAAGAAGAACATTCGTGCAATCATCTGATTAGAGGTCAATGACGTAAACCTAATGTCGGAAGTGAGGAGGCCTGCCATTGGGGCATGAAGGTCCCAAGGTACTAACTGGTTTCTAGGTCTAGTTCCCAGATAATGTGTTGAAGTCGACAGAAATAGACTCGTCGAAGGAGGGCCTTGATGTATCCCCCATTAACGCCACAAAACCGACATAGAGATATAAGGTGATGAATCAGATGAGAATGGACTGACACGGGTGTTGAAACAGGAAATTTGTGATGGTTGACTCTCAAGGCAGATACTTCCCTTGAACACTGAGGCACAACAACAGAAACATGACATGGACCAAAACATGATGATGCAGTGGATACTGTGACTTTTGTCAGGTGACCCAAAGGAGTAAAGAAACTTAGAGGATTGGTTCAGTGCAGAGGTTCAACGAATTAAAATGTATGCAAAGACAAAGTGTTGTGTTCAAGGGGGACCGTAAGAGTGACCTATGATGTTTTAAAAAATTGCTTGTCTTGCTTCCTTCAAAAATCCCCCCCATCTAGATAGACGAGTACCTCTTTTTAATTTAACGAGCTCGAGGAGGGTAGCACATGCTCGATATAACTCACCTTTGGTAAGTCCCTCTTCCTTTGTTTAATGAACCGGAAGAAGTAAGGGTTCGGTCCCATATGGACCCTTCAATGTATGATTCTTTTAACGAGTCCAGAGAAGGTAAACTCAATGATTTTTCATGTTTAGAGAGTCTAAAAAGAACTTCAAGACGACTCTAGGGTTGTCCTTTTTCATAATGTCAGTCTCACGAGGCCGAAAAAGAGATAAATTATCACTCGAAAGACGCCCTTTCAAACCTTTTAATGAGTGGGAAAGGAAGAAAGATCACTCGACAATCGTTTCCTATTTAGAAAATCTGAAAAGAGCTTAAAGGAGACTCCAAGGGGTTCCTTTTTCGTATAACCTTTACGAGTCCGA
Source organism: Picea sitchensis (assembly GCA_010110895.2). Taxonomy (NCBI): domain Eukaryota; kingdom Viridiplantae; phylum Streptophyta; class Pinopsida; order Pinales; family Pinaceae; genus Picea; species Picea sitchensis. The sequence goes on along the minus strand of SNQJ01S0064078.1, from coordinate 34,233 downwards.
AAAGGTGATAAAAGTCTACTTGGTTACATTCTCATGTTTTTACGAGCACGAGAAAGAACAAATACTAAGCTCGGTATTGGTTTCATTTTTACACAAGCTTGGAACAAAATTAAACTATGCTTGTAAATTCCCAATGTAAATTCCAAAGGTTGGGATACCCATGGATGGTTGGTACTCTACCCCCAGCTTGAAAATATAGTGGCATGTAGTGTCCCCAAGGCCGAGCCCCGATGTAAACCATGCTCTGAAAGAGATTGTAAATATTTTCTATAGGCTGGTGAGCCAAGTTTTGTATAAGCTGTAGGCTTATGAGTTTTGTTAGGCCAGGGAGCCTAAGTTTTGAAGGCCAGGAGCTTGTTGATGTACTTGTATGTATGCAGGTCAATTAATAAAAAAATAAATACCGTCAGTGCAGACCGACCACGATGAAAGAGTGATGGGGGACTGAGCGTCCACAGATGGGGCAAGGAACTAGGGGCTGGAAGGTGGGAAAGGGGCTGAGTGTGGAGCCTAGGGGCTAAGCCTAGGGGGCTTAGGCCTAGAATAATATTTTATTATTATTCCTAAAAATCCATGTGCACATTATTTTAACCTAAGTCCTTTGGAAGGGCCCATGATTTCCCAAGTGGTGGGAGAAGGGCGTACGGATGGAACACATGCAGTTCCCAGGGTGACAAGTGTCAACCCTGGTGCATGCACATATAAGCACCGAGCCGAACCATGGGTGGGGGATCTTCCTCCATGGGAACCGGAACCTCTGTGCGTGGATCTGGTACGTCATCTGCCGAAATACCCGGGTTTATCGCTGGAAAGTCGAAAAGCCTGTGTTTGGTCCGGGAAAATCGTGTACACCATGTCCAGAGCTGTGGAGTCTGTGTCTGACTCCGAGTAACCCGTGTCTCTGATAAAACCTGTGTGCGCATTAAGCCTGTGTTAAAACTCGAGTGGAAGAATCCCTGGTTGTTTGGGAAAAGCTGAGCTAGCATGTGCGTGGAGCCTCTGTTCCGAAATCATGCCAG